>JAZGTJ010014954.1:0-10954 GCA_036877575.1 Botia almorhae
CTGTGATTCTATGTTCTGGATTAAAGTCAGCTGTGATTTTGTGTTCTGGATTTAAGTCAGCTGTGATTCTGTGTTCTGGATTTCAGTCATTTATTTACAGACTTTTAACTAGCATAACAAAAACTATTTCTGGAAAAAAACGCCTACCCTGCCTTTAATTTGGTTAAACACAGATATTCGATGTAAATGTATCCTGCAGGGACCGGCATTTACTTGAGCTGCAGAGAACATTTATTCCACTGACAGACCGATGGATCTGCTCACTGGGCAAAGCGAGACGAACAGCCCTCCTGTGACTTCAAAATAAGAGCCAGGAAGAGAAAACAGAGGCTAACAGAATAAATGATAAAGGAATGATAGTTGAAAAGAAGAGACAGAGAGAATGGAAAAACAATGAGCTCAAAGTCATCACATAACTAAGTAATGAAGAGAGATGGTTAGTAAAGATTGTGAACGTTTCTAAAACCAGCGGGTGGTGATTGTACACACAGAAGATTTTGTGACATTGTACTGAAGTTAAAATGTGTCATATCCCATGCCACTAGCATCACCATAACAGTCCTCTCATTTACCATTGGTTGAAAAAGATATAGTCCCGCCCCCAAGCTCTTGTGATTGGTGGATGTTGTTTTTTCGAAGGCAGGGCGAATTTTTGAATGTAGATGACTGGCTACTTACCTACAGATGGCTTACTTATAGTTGTTTATGTAAATAAGCTGCATATTAAAAAGTTTTTAACATTGAAATGACACAAAGCAGTTCTGAACTTCAAGGACGACCTGTCGATGATGAGACGTCTAGACGTTCTTTGCAATCAACATACATTATACGCTTGATTAAAAAACAACAGCAAATGAGTTCACGTGTCTACTCACAGAGCTCTCAAACAGAAACCAAGACAAGTGAATGGCACGTGTAGAACACAGACTTTCTGCATTGTGACCTCATAATGAGGCGTTGTGCCTCATATGTTAACTGACGGTAACTGTATTGTAAGTACTTGGAAGTAATGAAGGTCTCCTCCAGCGTTTCAGGTGTGTGTTCATGCCTCTGCTTTAACTAACTAGCTCCTGGAGACTCCATCATGCATCATGTGCTGAGGTACAAACAGTCAAAGCAATATGGACGTGATTATGCTGAGCGAGTGTTTTTTAAATGAGAATATTGCTAATAAGGCTGACACACACCCACAACGCTGACAATAAATCAAAAATAAACATGATAACTGATGTGTTGGAGGGAGCTAAGAAAGATAAACCTCACTGAGATGACAATGAGGTCAGAGTGAGACACGAGAGATGCTGATGTGTTGGAGGGAACTAGGAAATATAAGCCTCACTGAGAAAACAGTGAGCTCAGAGTGAGACACGAGAGACGCAGCCCTCATTAAAACCTCACGCACTGGTGTTGGACAGCTTTGCTTCCCTTTGGTTTATATCTTCTTCAGTCTTACTTTCATACTATCTTTGAAGTTTAATGTACACACTGTTCATTATTTTCTCAACCGGAATTGTTTTTTTAAGCAGGCACGGCCTCAGCTGCCTTCACGTCAGCAGCCACACTGAGTTGTCCGTTACCCAGCGGTGACACTGTGAAGGTGGACATGTTGAGTATAGAAAGCCATTCACATTTGATATCAGAAACCAGGATTACAAGGTCGTTTAAGGTCCAACACATTTCTGCAGCTAGATGGAGCAGAGCCACGGAAAGGGGACCAATTTTGTCCATTGTCCAACTTTTGCTGCGTTCGGACAGTGAGAAGCAGCAGAGTGGAACTGCCGTGTCATAGGGGTACAGAAAGCTCATTTAGGAGACTACATGGTGGACAGCCTGACATTTCAGTGGCAGATAAAATGGAAGTGAGAGGGAGCCACAGCGGCAAAACTGGAATGTTAAACCGAGTGTGACGTGCGCGGAGTGTGTCGGGAGAACGAGCAGTGAGGTGCTCTTTTCGCCTGAGCCCCAGCTGCCGATGGTCACACTCTTATTTCCACGTTTCCCAGAAGGCCCCGTGGAGGAGAGCTCGTCGTGTCGCGCTCCAGACCTCATCACATTTCGTTCCTCATTGTTCTGTGTGTCACGTGCGTTTATACCTCACAACGGTTGCTGTTTATCTCGGTTCATAAGGTGTATAATTGCATATTATATGGGAAAATGAAAATCAGTTTGGAAGTCCAGCTAATCCACGCCACTCGGATGTGGTTCACATATCGAGGATGGTATAGAACTGGCTGATGGTGTCGGGAGAATTCATTAGTCTTGCCATTTGGTAAGCGATAACTTTGGGATGGTTCAGTCGTTCTAGCTTTGGTCCATCTGCTTGGCAAGCCACTTGTGTGCTGGGAAACACTGCTGCATCATTAAATATGGAGGACGCACGGCGTGTCTCACCACAAATGGGTCATGTGATCAGTCAGGCGTACGGTTCCTGCATCAATTCTGGAATCTAAATGATGGAATAAAAGAAGCAGATTGAACGCTTACATTTTGGATGCACCTTTTAATTAGCGGTGGAGGCAACTCTGTTAAACAGTCACATCATATGACACAACAATAACCCAGCTGACAAGGAACGTTCTCAAAATGTTGGCTAATGATCCCTTAAGGTAATCAAAGCATAGTTCTCAAAACGTTCTTGCAGTAACGTTAGTAGAATGTTTTTTTAACATTATATATCAAATATCTAAAATGTTGTTCTTAAGTTGATAGTGGAATATTTTAGGAAGGTTACGGAATTTAAAAAAAATGTGTGAATAATGTTTCCAAAACCAAACACTAACGTTAATACAACATCTTAAAAATGGATGTTTTGAACATTCTTAAAACATTGAACTTTTTTTTTTACATTTCTGTTACTTAATGGAAACGTTCTTACAACATAAAATTAGTTGTGGGTTATCATAAATAAATAAATATATAAATAAATAAAAACACCCCATAAATAAAAATACTGTCATGATTTATTATTGATCTCATGTTGTTTCAGACTATAACATCATTTGTTCTGTGAATAAGAGGTTTGTCAGAACTGTGACAGATTGTGGAGCTTCATCTAACAGTTAAAAACATCCTGAAAACTAATATCCACGGACTATATTTATTCCTTTCATCTGGCTGTCAAAACTGTACAATTATATTATAATATTACGTAAGTCAGTGTTCAGCACAAACGAAATTGAAATGGTAAGAGGTGCACTGAGGCCAGTTCAGAGATGTGTGTTTCGCACCATGTGCTCCTGCCACTGAGTGGCCACTTATACATCTGAGAGCTGCCTACAGCAACCCGCTCCCCATTATACCCTTCACTTCTGCTGCCAAACGCTAACAGTTCCTTCCCCCACTTCATCAGCAAGTTATTTTAGTGTTTTTGTGAGGCCAGAAATTTCCCTCCATGTGCATGTCCAGCACCTTTCTGCCAAATTGCATTGAAGAATCGCCTCAAGGCGTTTGGCACGGCCTAAAAACAGTGTGGCAAAAGGATTTAATGGGTGTGATTTTTTCCTCATTTGTCGGTCTATGGCTGTTTGAAAGAAACTGATTTGAAAGTAAGAGTGCTGATTACTGTTGAGTAACTTTTGTGTTTGTTCAGTCCGGAGGGGCGGGAAGTGTTTAATAAGCTCTATTTGAGGGTTTTGGCTTTTCAAAGTCAAATATAACTCGCTACATAAACTTAAAGGGTTTCAAACTTTCTCCATGTATTTTTTTATTTTGATGGGGGACTTTTATTTTGATATGACATTTTACAGGGCTACTATTTTGAAAGGTCATGTTTACCTTATATTTGGGGGTTTTTCTCCGTTGTAGTTTATGGCCTTTTGTAAATTCTGTATTAGCAGAATTGTCAGTGTTTGTTCCTGTTGTGTCTGGTTAGTGAGTTTTTTAAATGTTTATTCTGATGTCATGCTGGATTTTCGCATAGTTAGTTTACTTAGAGCTGTTTACATGTAGTTTATGTCATGTTGTGTTTTTGCATGGTTAGATTTACAGTGTCCGTTGTGTTTTTCAGCTGTGTGCTTTTTGTGATTGTTAGTTTCTTGATTGTTAAGACACTTTATTAATTGCCAAGCGCAGTACGTATGTACAGTATGACAGCTTAACATTCCCAAACATTTCCCAGTTTGGTTGGACTCTGCTGAAATGAAATTGACATAAGTTCTGTTGTCTGGCAGATATGTCAGTCTGGTGTAATGGTGAGTTTTGTGTCACAGTTAGTTAGCTCTCTTTGCTGGTACCTCTATTCTGGTACATTCACGTATCTGCTGAAGAGTTTATTAAGTCACAGTAGCTGGAAACTTCAAAGAGCACAGATTAGCCGAAGGTCTTACAGACCTACTAAATATGCTTGACAAGTGCAGTTTTTTCCCCACCTAAAGTTTTTCAAGAAGCTGTTTTTAATGCATGTTGCTAACTACCACAAAATATGTTTTCATATTAGACTCAGATTTGTGTGTGCAAACATTCTTTGAAATACTCATCCAGTTCATTCATTCAGTATCAGTACTCATTCAGTATCAGTGTTCATTCAGTATCAGTGTTCATTCAGTATCAGTGTTCATTCAGTATCAGTGTTCATTCAGTATCAGTGCTCATTCAGTATCAGTGTTCATTCAGTATCAGTGTTCATTCAGTATCAGTGTTCATTCAGTATCAGTACTCATTCAGTATCAGTACTCATTCAGTATCAGTGTTCATTCAGTATCAGTGTTCATTCAGTATCAGTGTTCATTCAGTATCAGTACTCATTCAGTATCAGTGTTCGTTCAGTATCAGTGTTCATTCAGTATCAGTACTCATTCAGTATCAGTGTTCATTCAGTATCAGTGTTCATTCAGTATCAGTACTCATTCAGTATCAGTACTCATTCAGTATGTAATGGACTTGCATTGTTATTTCTTTGTTGTTTTTCTCATGGTCCTATCAGACAGAATCTTACTAATGGACTCTATGATTATCCATGTTGTCTGCTCATGCAATGTGGTTTAGTGACGTCCTGGCCTTTCTAAATGAGATCCTCAGAGATATGTTAAAAACGCAGAGTTATCATTTACGGTGATGACCGCCTCATTTTCTCGCCATCGTAGAGGAACTTTCTCATCGGTCTGGTTGTCATTTGCGTCAACCTGTATTTTGAGAACGATGCCCAAGATGGTAATTTTAGTTAGGCCTCACTTCAGCTTCTTTACTTTAAACATAGCAACAATGTTGCTGTGCTGAGTGAGCAAACAGGATGTCTTGTGTGGTTGTCCTACTAAATCTGACTGAAACGCCCTCAGTGTGCTCTCCGTTGTTTTATTCATGTAGATGTGTCTGCGCTGAAGGTGCAAGCTGCTAGAAGTTCACCCAGAATCACCACGTAGAGGTTTTCCAGTTTTTCCCCTCCAGTTTGTTTTGGGCTGTCAGTCGCCACTTTCCTCTGGTCTTGAAAGTTATCAGAAGTACAAGCCATGAACATTCCTTAGCAGGCAGTAGTCTGTAGCTGAGAAACAGACATGGTTTGCTTGTAGGTTAATCCTCACCTTTGCCTCTATCTCTCCTGTCAATTCATACTGACTCTCACTCATCTCCCAGCTGAAACCTTTCCAACCTTTGATGTCATTCCAATTCCTGAATTAACATCGCGAACCTTCCCTCCACTTCTGCTTAGCATTAGCATTTCTGAGTGTTCTTGAAAATGTGATTAGCCTCGTGTTTTGACTCTCGGCCTGTCTGCTGTTTGTATGTTGATTCTGGATGGTATTCGGAGCTTGACGTTGATGTTAGTCTGACCCCGTTGTGAACTGGTCCACTGGGACGCGCCATTGCAGAAGTGTTGCTAACAGCTATGAAAGACAGGGTCTAGCTAGTCTAGCACCTCTCTTTTATTCGGTGACTGGACCATCTGTGGTCATTGTTTGGATGGGAGGGGCTATGTTGAGCTGCAATCTGTAACTTTTCTGGTAAAATGAACAGAAATCAGTTATTGTGTAAGTACATAATGGTTACGGTTCAGTGTTCAACTCTTTTATCCTACCCCGATTCACAACTGTAAGTTTATAATAATTATTTATAATCTGAGCTGTCGGGTCTGATTTCCTGTCAGTTTTGTCACTGTCCGTTTGTCTTCATTTGACTTGTATAACAATAACAACTGTTGTGAGTTTCCACTAATGGACCAGCGCTTGATTTAAAGAGTTTCAGTGGATAGTTTGAGTGAGAGGTGAGGGTCAGAGAGCAGCACTAACCTGTGAGCTTTACACGCTGAACTTCAGAACGTGTGTCAGCTACACATGAGCAGAGATACCTTTCAGAGCTTATCTTGGCCTGCAGTCGTATTTTTAAAAAATGAAATTAAATAGGATTTTCTGCAGCGTTTTTTTTCAAAGGTGACTTTTCTGAGTTATCACACTGAAAACATTGAAAACATTAAAAATCCCTCTTCATGTGAACGAGGTCTTTTATATGAATGATGTGTTACATCGTCATTTGAGCTTCTAAGTTCTCGTCTCAAGGGATGAGATAAAACTGCTGCTTCTGTGTGATATGAAACATTATCTATATTAGTCTTAATGTTTAAGATTTGACATTTAATTTACAGTCAAGAGGAGCGTGTCACGACGAGACCTACAAATTATGTATATGTGGCATGTTTATCTGTCTATTTAGTGTGAGATATTAAACAAATATACATGCATATGTATATGTATCTATATAGTGATCTGTGTGTGTGTGTTTATTCTTTCCTTTGCGTTTTTTATGAATTGACAACTACAGAATGACGACGCAATTTTATCCACCTAGTGGTTTCTACTAGTAATACTGTGAGCACAAGTCAGTCCGTTTGGTCTCGGTGGGTCTGCGCAATAGATCCCGCGGTTGCTGTCCATTCAGAACTACTGTACCGCCTGTTTGTTTAAACGCACTTCTGTCTGCGTAACGAGGCCCAAATTAAACGCGTCCGAGTGCCCAGATCACCATTAGTGCATGAATATCAACATCTGTCATTACGCAGTGCGCGGAGAGCAACGCCACGGCGCTTCACGCGTCATATATCCTCGATCTTTAAATCATACGTCCCGTAGATTCGTGAAGCAGTGTGTGCATATAGTCATTCTCGGCGCGCGCTATTGGTTCCCCGTCCCATCCGTCAGTGCGCGGAGGCGGGACCGCTCGCGCTCCCGGGAGGCGATAGACGCGCGAGCTGTACTTTTCTACCGTGTCGGAGCGCCTCGCACTTCTCCAGCGCAGTCCGAGCGTCAAGTGAAAACGCAGTGGGACTTCAACCGAGGAGAAGTTACCGAAGGAGACCGTGGTATTGATCGCGGCTGCTCGCACCTGGATAAGCCCCGTCGTTGGCTCGCGGAGACGCAAAAGAAGCGAGAAAGTGTGTTGAGTGGAAGCACGCCGCTCTTTCAGAAGGAAGGCAATATGATGGTGAAGCAGCATATGCTGTTTACCCTGTACAGCGTCTGCGGGATCTTCTTTAAAGGTAAGAGCGCCGCAAACTTCAAACAAACCTGTGCAGCGGTTTTGCGCAAACTGGAGCGTTATACGTGTGGCGCTATTGGAGCCGTCATGTCCTCGTATCGCACTGCATAAGAAAAACATTCGTGTTGTGGAATTATGATGGTTTTCGTTTGCATATTATCTCGAGGGAGGGAGGGAGAGAGAGAGAGCACAGGGACTTGTTTTTGCTTTGACAGTTTTTCCCGTTAGTCATCGTGGCACTGAAGGAATCGCACAGTGCGCATTTGCTCAGCACGTAACCCGCAGTTACAGAGTCTTATCACGGATAAACCCGCACAGACTGCTGAGCTAGAGCCGCGCTTTATGGATTACCGGTCAAAATGTGTTATAGATAAACTCAGCACCGTAGAGCAGCGCGATGTTACCGGTGCAGCCCAATGCGTTTGTTCTGATCGTAAACTTTGAGTCCTAAATGCATGTCTTTAAACGCTTCCCCCATATATTGCCTATATTTGCATTATGCATATACCTCCAGTAGATTTTTCTTTAAGATCATGTTTAAAGCATTTGAATGAGAATTTCGAATGCATTTGTTGTTTTGTTTTGACAAGCATGTGGTATTGTGTTATAATTCATTATTAGTTATAATTCAGCGCGCTCGGTTAAACCTATAAGATGGTCGTTTATTGTTTAAAAGACTTTGATGTCCCTCTTTGTATTAGATCTCGGAGACAGTTTTGTCTGGTTTGGTGTTTTCGGCATCTGCTTGTGGTATCCTCAGCTTGTTTTATCCCCCGTCAGCAAAAGACTCGCAAGGCAACTCCACCTGTCATCCCCATGCAGGCAAACGCGCAGTTATTCACGCAGACCCGAGCGAAAGACATGCAAATCCCGGCCGATCAGGAACCGGCAAACCCAGCCGTCAGCGTTTCTCAGCTGGTATTTACCCGCAACATTCACCGTTTCGGCGGGTGACACACTGTAAACGGGGATCAGCGGGGCAAGGTCACGCGCGCTGTGACGCGAATACTTGATGAACGCGTCAGGTGGGGACGTGCCGTGTTGCTTTTGGGCGCAGTGGGGAGGCAGTTTGCGACAGTGCAACTATTAGTTTAAGTCTCGGTGCAGCTACTCAAGCGCGTGTCCGGGGCTTTTTAATAGTGTAAGGGGACGCTGCGCGTACCGCCAGCACGAGCTCGTGAGCCGCAGCCACCGCCCGGTTTTCCCGGACTATATGAAGATAGACGCATCTCTCAATGTGCGCAGACTAACTCGTCTTTGGTCGAATGCAAATTGCTTTTAACGCGCCAGCAGCGCGTGTGTTTGCCCACAAAATGCGTTCATTGTGATTATAATGTAGTTCAAACCAGTCCGGCTTGGTCTGCGTGTCTGTGAAACATGACTTCCACGTATAAATATTTACACTCAAACAGTCTGGCTTTGCAGATCTGACAGTTTGTGAATGCGCAGCGAGAAATAAGAGAGTACGAGCACACGCCTTCTTGCGTGCGTGCGTGCGTGCGTTTGGCTTTTGACGAAAGTCAGAGAGGTGGGCCATTAATAATCCGAGATAATGAAGCACATTTCTCAAGTCTTCACTTCTAATGAGTCGTCAGCAAGCGAGACCGAAGCGATGTATTGATTTCTCCCAGCCTCCCTCTCACTCTCCGCCCGTAAATCACGGCGCCCGTGTCTCTCAGCACCCGTTCGGCTGCGGGTTCTGGAACGCGCCTCAGAGCCCGGCCGCACTCGCTGATCACCAGAGTGTGAGTTCCTCACAGAGGCCAGAAGGCTTCTGGTGGCCTTGTTTGCTCTTCAATGAGTAATCGATACATCCGATCATTTGTGAATTGATCAGAGCAGCTGAATAACGTCACAGTTTACCCACAAACCATTTTGATGGGCTGGATTCAGTTGACGCGCTTGCGTCTGAAATGTTTATTTTGGTCAATGTTAATGATGTAATGATTTCTAACATTATTCTGTTTTAAGCCGCGTTTGCCTGGTTCTCGTATAATTAATTTACATTTAGTTATCATCTAGTGCATGTAGAAGTAACGTGCAATATTTGTACTGTTTAAAAATGTATTTGTCACGCCGCAGGGGTGCCCTAGTGACGTAAACCGTAAATTCATATCAAAAGTGTTTAAAATAGTGAAATATTTATTCAGGTCTGTTCATCAGTCCAGTCCAGCTCTTATGTGCTGGTCATTTATTCATCGTAAATCCACGCCAGCGTTCCTCTGTGAAGTTAAACGTGTGAAACTCAAGTGACGCCTCCGTCCGGAGGGAACGCTGCATGCCGCCAGCAGCTGGGGGTGAGCGGCGGTTATGCAAACCGTGTGGCGGCCCCTCCCTGAGTGTGGAGGAGCTTCCAGTGTCTGAAGTGCTGTTGTATTCAGCTGTGCAGAGAGAAATAGCAACGGCTGGCTTCTCTCTCACAGACACCCGTACAGAGTGGGATGTCTGTGGTGGTCCTGCTTCACAGAAGATGTATGTCTTTCTACTCGCTTCTGTTTGCTGCTTGTGAACAGTATCTTTCTTCCTCTTTCTGTCTTTGTGGCTCTCTGGCGCTTCGACAGTCTTGCGCTCTGAAACCCTGCCCGAATCTCCTCGGCTCTTCATGCAAAGCGTACCCAAATTTACAAGCCAGGGTATAAAAACGCTGGCTTACAAAAACAGAAAATAACGATTTCAGGAATGGCGCGCCGACAAAAGTCGTTATGACTCAAAACGCAGCTTTCACGAACATGCCAAAGAGTTGGAAATGTTCTGTGTTGAGTGGGCCACTGTGCATTGAGAACTGAAGTCTCTGGCCCCCTGCCTCCCAGTCAGCTTATCCCCGTAGAGTGACTCCAAAATGGGCCGTGCCCTTCCTGGAACCAGGCCTTTTATGGAAGTGGCGTGGGAAAGCTCTCCTTCAGGAGCTGGAAGGAGTTTGTGTGGCGATGTGCTTGTGTTGAGGGAGGGGTGGTGGGGGGATGTTAATGGCTTTTTCTTCATCCTCTCTCTGTTGTCTTTGTCAGTCGTGGAGCGTGAAAAGCATCTTTTGCAGGTGAGCGGCGGCGCAGGCAGACGTGCTCAGACAGGTGAGAAATCGAGTCGGACGTGCGCCGCCATTTCTGCTGACTAGAATAAGCATTTGTTTGGCATTAATTTAGCCGGCAGAACAACACAGACTGTGCTAGCCTCTTTTTGGGCTGCGACTCTTCCGATGTCACATCCTGTCATGTGCGTGTGGTATTTTCAGTCCAAGTCTCTTTCTCTGGTTTCTTAAGAGCTCGGCGAGGCCAAGTGTGTCGCTCTTTCTCACTGTACGTGTGTGTGTGTTTGGCTGGCTGATTGAGGCGGGATGGAGAACAGGATTAGATGGGAATATTCTCCTTCTCTTTGTTTGCGTCCGCTTGTAAAACAGAGAACCCGAGATACTTTTCTTCTTTTGCTCTCTCTCTCCCCTTATTTCACATTCTCTCTCTCTCTCTCTCTCTCTCTCTCTCTCTCTCTCTCTCTC
>JAZGTJ010014956.1:0-13730 GCA_036877575.1 Botia almorhae
GTTGAGTTAGTGAGGTATTGAGGTAGTTCAGGTGAGATAAGGAGCTAAGTAAGTTGGGTGGTATGTGGGGGTTGTTAAGTTGCAAGTTAGTTAGGGTTAAGTTAAAGAATGTAGTTTCATACCCGCTGTAGAGTCACAGTGTACTGCTCCCAGACCGTCTCCTCCATCCCTGAGCTCTGCGTGAAGAGGAGAAAGAACAGAGATTACTCATTGGTTCTAATCGAAGCGTGTTGAATTAATGTCTACACAGACACACGCGTGATCATGAAAGAATATTCTGGGTCAAATACACGCAACTGCATCTCTAACATACATGTCAGAAACACACAATCAGAGATTCCTCCACCTACAACAGACCCGACAGCTCACGAAACATTTAATCTATTATTTCCTGGAGAATTTAATTGCTTTCACAAAAACAGAAAGACTTCATTTCTCCACACACATATTGTTGTTCATGTTTACACACTAAGGGGCAGGTTAAAATTATTTTGCGCTTGACTAACTGACTGCGTGCCACAAATTGCATCTATGCAGTTTGTAAACAACCCAGTATATTCCTTTAAATAAACTGATAAAAATGACCATTTTATTACTAATTCATCAATGAAGGCACCGCCCACATACCCCACCCCCAGTCTCTAGTCACATGGTATCATCCAGAAATACCCGTGGACATCCAGCTATGATTGGTCCAGCCCATCAGTGAATTTAACTGAGGGTCTAGCACACACACAGAGTGGGGGGGGGGGTGTTTTCATAACTCGCGCTAGTTTTAGAAGTTAGTTTTTGATCACTATGTGATCATGAGTGACAAAACAAACATGAGGACGTGCAGGACTAAAATCCATGTGAACTTAATGAACTATACCAGAGTCACTCTCCCCTATCTCTCTCTCTTGCACATATAAACTCACATAAGGCTCGAGGGTGTATTTGTTCCAAAAACACAGACATCCACGTCGATATTGATGATTAACAGGAACACTGGAGAGCAGTTACAGTAAAACCCAACCTCTACTGAAGTACCCTTAGAACAGAAGGTTAACCCACAACAATTACACAGTGGTTTAATCTGATTTTTACAAGAGCAAGTCCTTTCTACCTAAATTTTTCATTAAATAATATTTATTTAGAGTATTATAAATAATATTTATTTATTCTATTTCGGATTCTTTTTCATTAAATGTTTTTAAAGGGATAGTTCACCCAAAAGGAAAATTCTTCCATCATTTTTCTCACCCTCATGTCTTTCCAAACCTGTATGACTTTTTTTATCCTGAGGAACACAGAAGAAGATAGTATGTTGGTAACCAAACAACAGTGGCAATTGACTTCCATTGTATGGACACAAAACCACTGAGACATTTCTCAAAATATCTTATTTTGTGTTCCACAGAAGGAAAGTTATACAGGTTCGGAATGACACAAGAAGCGAAAACGATGGAAAAATGTTCATTTTGGGGTGAACTATCCCTTTAAAGAGGAATGTTTTCACAGTGGGTTCCTGAAGGAACCCAGCTATAAGTAGGCGTCCTGAGAACGTTGGCTAACATCCAAAAGTTCTCCCAAAGAACATCTTGCAGTAATGTTGGTAGAAATGTATATCATGTATCAAAAACGTTCTTATTAAGTAGTTAGTAAAACGTTTTAAAAAGTTACAAGCAATAAGGTTAATACAATGTCTAAAAAACTGGATGTTTGAGAGTTTCCAAATAAGATTGTTAACAGTTTTGTTAAAAATACATAATGGAAAGAAACGTTAAAGAAACATTCTTACAACTTAAAATTGTAAGCTGGGAAAGAAACACACACACACTTTTCCCATCACCATCTCAGCTGTCCCTGTTGGTGTGCGAATCTAATTGGAGGTTTTGGTCGGCAGATATCTACCCTCAGTCTACTGCAGGAGCATGCAATTAGTGTGAACACGTGCATTGGTTTGGCTCCCCACAAGCACTCAGATAGTGCACTATGCAGCAAATAAAACGAATCCACGTAAACTGAATAAAGAAGCTCATGCTGATGGGCAAAGACGGCTCTCTGCATCTCCTCCTACCGGGATGCATTGTGCTTAGGACAGTGCAGGGAAAGAAGGCAGTAGTGAGAGATGAAGATGCTGCATCATCTAAAGGTGATGCAGAATTTCAACGGTTTCCTCGAGTGACTCACTGCCTCATTCCGACAAACTGCAGAAACTTTTCACCGCTAATGGAAAACTGAACAGCAGGGCAGTTTATGAATTGAATAGGGTATCCAGAGTCACCGGAACGTCCCCTGAGGGTTGTTAAATGTTAAAATAATCAACCACTGAGTCATTTTCCTTCATTCGGTTTGTCTGGCCATGTTCATAAACACAAGCATTTGTGAACACAGCGGGTTTAATTGTGTAATTATTTACTCATCCTCATATGATTCCAAACTCATGATATTTTTCTCTGTCAGGCTTGATGACATTAAATTTCATTGGTTCTTTCATGTACGGTTTCCCAATATGTGGAAAATTGTGCATGCAACATGCTTACAGCCATTTTTGACAGCTCGTTTGAGATAAGAAAATCATGTCAAAGAAAGCCTTACATTTTAAGTGTCATGCATCTGCGTTTCTGTCTAAATATATTACAACGTTAAAATCGAACCACTCCCTAAAAACTGCAACAGCATTTTCCATGGTTAGGGCCTGTATGTCATTTAAGGTTTCCATTAAGTAACAAAAACAATAAAAATGTTATTTTGAATGTTGTAGGAACATTCAAAACGTTTTTAAAACGTTCCACTAACAGTTTAAGATGAACGTTCTTGATATATTGATATATAACGTAAAAAAAGGTTTGCTAATGTTACTGCAAGAACATTTTTTGATAACTTTGAAAGAACTTTTACAGAATGTTAGCCAACGTTCAGAGAATGTTCCCTGTTAGCCGGGTTGGTGCTTATGTTCGAATCCGCTTTGAAACACGCCCTAATCCCAATCCTTCTGATGTCCTGTCACTCTTCGGAAAAGCCAAAGGAATATTAAAACAACTGCTGTACTGTTCTTTGTGGGACGCGGCGGTCAATCTGTCTCTCCTGGGAACAAACCCCAAAAAAACTTTCATCTCTCTTTCTGTTCGGATTCAGTAAAATCCTAAAAACAAGGTCAAGATTCTCTTCTTCAGCTTAGATGCAGAGAAACTGGACCTTGTAAGGAGCTTGTGGGGAGCTAACAGTTAAAGCTAACAGTTTAGCGTGTAAGAATGTTAACTTAACGTTTCTATTAAGTAACAAAACGTTCTAGTTTTAGTGTATGTTAAGAATGTTATTCAAACGTTTTTAATTCTTTTTAAAACCACTAACAATGCAAGAGTAACGTTTTGATATATGAAGATATACAACATAACAATTTGTTACATTTCTTAAGATACTGCAAGAACTTGTTTTATAACTCTGAGAGAACATTTAGAGAACATTGGCCATTATTCGGAGAATGTTCCCTGTTAGCTGGGCTGCTGCCCCAACAAACTGATTTCCTGTCCACAGGCCCTTTAGTATGAAGCTGTCAGCACCACATGGTCCCCAGAGAGCAGGCCTGCTGGGAAAGCATGTGAACCCAACCTGCAAACCATCATGTTAACACGTCTGAACAGCCTGCCCACACAACCTTATTCAACAGGTCATGTGACATGTGAGGGGTTACACAAGCTAAACCCATATACAGCCCACCAGAGCAGTAAACCAAACACCCTCAGAGCTAAAGCAAAGATAACACACAACCTGCTAACCCATTATGCTAGTTAGTGATTGGCTGATTCATAATGACCCTGGTATCTGGCAAACAGGAGAGTGAGTATATAATGCAGATATATACATAATGGTCAGTATATAATGCTAATATATAACTTATAATACAACTTAACGATGACCAATGAGACATAATAGTTTAAATCAAACTAGCACTTATTTTTCACAATATTTATTACAAATTCATTACAATTGTAAAGACCAAATGTTTGGGTAAGTCACTTTTGAAATGACTACATGGAACGAACGCTTGTATTAATTAGCCTAGCAATGATTTATTAAGAGCTAATGCTAATTATTTCAAAAATATGTTAATGAATTTTACGACTCAGGTGACATAAACCTCAATACACAAATAAACACACACAATGCTCTTATAAATGATGGCACAGTTATTTTACCAACACGTACACACACTACAGCCACAGCTAAATTACATTACATCAGGAAATAAATTCCACACGTAATGTTCCAAAATTTTCCATAAAAAACAGCAATATTTACCTACACGGTAAATATTAATTTTAATATATGAAAATGGCATGTAGAAACTTCGGAATCGTGTTTTTGAACCAGATTTGTGGATTTAAACTGATTCACGTGCAAATAAAAACACTCGCAAAGCCGCATTAAATGCGACGCTCACAGCGATGCATAATTTGACACGAGCGGCCAAATAATAATTGACGTAACGCCCACCACTGCTACACAAACGGCAATTCACACGCCACTGTGGCAGTCACGCGAAAAATACGCATCACACCTGAGGGACTGAAATGCAAACACCGGCTTCCATCTGCCCGACTGTAACAACCACAGCAGAAACGGCAGACAGAGACTGTTTAAACAGCGCGTCAGATGGATCACAGGCAGCGCGCTAAAGCTACGCTATGCGACAGGAGCCACTGAAGTCCACGCACACACACCTGCGCTGGCATTACCTCCCCATCATTTCAAACGTGTGCACCAAGCTGCATCGTTTGTCTTTCCGTTTAACAATCTTCTGCCTGTCTGATGCGCCACGTTTTTAAACGTTATTTGTAAAGTTTTACGTCACAAATGTAAATAACGAGAAAAGTAGCAATAAAACACACAGGCGACGTGGGGTAACGGCAACAAGACACCTGAACTTTCCCCACACAGAGGCAAAGCCACAAACACAGACGAGCATCGACAACTTCCCCAACATGCGAGACACAACATGACACGTCACGGTACTCACAACAAAACTTTACACGCAAGCACCAAACACGCCCACTGGCACCATACAAACCAACTCTATACAAATCACGGCACGGGCTCTCTACGGCACAGGCTCTCTACGGCAGGATCTAGAGAGGGAGGGAGGGGGAAAGACAATCTTCTCTCTAAGGCGGCAGGAAGAGGTTTATCCCCGGAGGATCAAGCCCTGAGAGCGTCTTTCTTTCCCATCCCCACCAGCAGTCTGAGCAGGCATGACGCACGCCTGGGTGAGAAGAGGATGATGAAGCTGTTCCTCAGCTCCTCGGTCTCCCCCCGCACCTCGAAACGAGCCCCTCCGCGTCGCCTCCATCTCTGGGCTCTCTGCAGACGCATGCAGCAACCAAAGGGAAGCCAGTTCACGTTCATCTCTCCCCATGGCCACCCGACCTCCAATCTAATTAAGCTCTGAGGCGGAGGAGATTAGGAGCACGTAGAGAGAGAGAGAGGGAGAGAGAGACTATAAATAAGACTCACGGAGCCCCGGCGAGTCTTGAACGACTGCACAGCGCGTGCCCACTTTCGGCACAGCACCGTTTTCATGACTGCGCTCGCTCTCTTCCTCCGTCTCTCTCTGTCTCTCTCTCTGTGGTTCTGCGTGCTCCTCTTCTTATGTAATCTTAACACACACACTCACACACTTACACACTTACACACACACACTCACACACACACACGCTTACACTTTCACAGGTCAATATCTATATATTTGTATATACTATACTTTGCATGGTGTATATACTATATATGTGCTTGCACACGCGCACGCACGCACACACACACACTCTCTTATAGTTCCCAAGAGACTGCAGTGGTCTGCAGGACAATGGGGTTTACTTTAATATTTCAACATTGCGCACTACTGAGGGAACTTTGCAGCCCACTAGCACGTGCATTCTTAGTACATAAGTGTTTTTATCTGTACAAATGACGCCAAACTGTCTAGATTTATTAGCTAGCTGTATTTATTAGCTACTGTTGCCAGGCTACGGCTGCAACACAACCGTGAGGTCTTCAGGAAAACACACACAAGCTGTTTATATAATGACTGCAGTGTAGAGACGGGCTGTAAAGCTATTGATTACTCTTCCATACACTCCAATACATTTCAGGCAAAACTGAGAGATTGATTACTGCCTCATTTATGAGTGAATTAGCCACCCATGGTGCCCGAGATGATCTCTGATCCGATGAGGCTGTAGGAATGTTACCCCAACGTTTTCCAAAAACATTACAAATGTTATTTGATAGTTCTAGGAATGTTTAAAATGTCCAGTTTTTTAAACATTGTATTAATGTTATTAATTAAAAAAAATGGTTCAACAAACTTTTCCAAAACATTGCCAACATAATATGTCTCGTGAGCAACTCAGCATGCTGGGAAATCCAGGCAGCACAGTAAGACATCATTGGTCATAAAGCAGACACAGAAGACCGGCTCTGGTAGCAGTGAAAAGAAGATTACAGGGTTTTACACATGCTAACGCTCTCCTGTCATTATAGAGAGTTTAGCCATAATACTGTAGCACAGTCCCCTAAAATCCTTATCAAGGACCTGATCCACACACACACACACACACACACACACATGCTTGGCATCTAAACCTGACCCATAAAACATTCAAATTAGCTTCCTCAAGCATACACATTTAAAACTGCACACACACACACAAACACACACACATAGCTTTACTATTCTCAAAGTAGGCGGATAATTTTTCTGTTAATGTTGTTTTTCATCTTTAGACTATACAGCAAAGAACCGTTTACAAAATGATCTATTCATATTGTTGATGCGGACGTAAAATACATTTGAAGCTCGAACAAGCATAAAATCAAGACAAGACTTAATTATGTTATAATATAGGAGTGTACTTGTTAAAAACAATGGGCTTCTTTTATATTGAGCTATTACACAGTAACACGTTCACTAGTTTAGCATGTGACTAGCAAACAAGAGTTCTCTGACATTAATCTATTGATTAAAAACAACAGATCTTCAACAGAACGCAGCTGCCGTCACTCTTTACACTGAAAACAGGAATGTAAAATCAGAGCGACTGTTCACAGTCACAGAGTCAAACACTCACAGACTGAATCTAAAAAATAAAGCGCTAACTGTCTCGCGCAACAACTGCGATGATAGACGCAGAAAGAATGACAGTCTTTCAATTCCGCTGACGTAATGCAGGAATCATACCGCGTGTCTTATAACACAATAAATATGCTTTGCAACAGTGCACAAATTGTGAAAAGCACTGAACTATTCATAGCCACACCCATTCATATCAAAGCCCCACCCCCACATCAAAACCCCACCCACAATGACATGCCAGCCAACCAAATGTGAGCAAACCCAAACGTACAAACACTGGAAGTGTTTCTAGACCATCCAGTCATAAATTAGGTTGTTTTTTTACGTTCTATTCCCAATTAAAAGCACCTTGAACTAAGAACAGATTCATGTTTGATATAAATGGCAACAAAAACAACCCTGCAACGCAATATACACACAGTACACAAACACAAGCGCACACACGGTTCTCTCTGCTCGTTTGGTGACTTCTAATAACCTAAGGAAAAAACTGCCTCTGCTGTGAATTCAAAGCGCTTCAGCTGAGGCTGTGCGACGACTGCTTCACACATGATTAAGAGTCTCCTTGAAAATCACCATCACTCTCCATGTGGTTCCTCCAGTAACGAAATATTTCCCCTTTATTGTACACACATCCTAACATAACAGACACGTCCCAGCACCAGTCGTAAATAAATGAGCCTCGCAATTTCAATTTATATTTATCAACTATTTAAAAACAACTGCCAGTTTATAATCCCACTCATAGAAGGGCATAAAAACATATAATGTATACAAATATGTTACCGTGAAACCAAAATGTAACCTATTTCCTTCTTTAGTCCTTTGGTCAGCTATAATAACCATGTTAGCCATTTTGCTAACGTTGCCAAACTTGGCCGTCCCCCAAAAAAATGTCACCAAACCCAAGTGGTAGTATTGTGCAATGAACTAATTCTGTTTAGATCATGTTTACAAAGCCTAAGAAACACTTTCTGTCACTGCTTCGCTTCAAAACACTCGAGTCAGCAAACATGAGCATTTCCAGCACGAACTGAACATATGAACGACATATTGCGGCTCTATCTCCCTCTACATTCATAGCTTATTAAGAGTTTCCAGCTACTTTAAAATATTCAACGTAAGTTCTGTTCCCCGTCAATTACAAAATCATGCAACTTCAAGTGCATAAGCCAGAAAGCACAAAACTCTTCAGACATTATGTCACCATTCTAAGTTTAAGAGTATTGGAATAAAGCCTAAAAAAATAATAAAGCAAGAACGGACCTTTATAAAGGAAATTTAGGTGCTCGCAAGGCAGCGAAACAAAGTTTCATGTACGATTTTAGACTTCTAGACTTTGGTTCTGTGTCACTGACTTGAAACATCTGACTTGAGCTGCTGTTGTCATGACAACGGTAGTAATTTTGGCAGCGTTATAGTAGCTATAAATTGCTGAATATAATATATGTAAATAAGACAAGATTAATCAGGATTCAATATGCAAATATATAAAGTTTGTAGTATGTAAGTTACAAGGTTTGTAAGAAACAAAAACAGATGGCAATCCCAAAATGATCTACAAAACAAAGCTTCATCTGTACATTTCCTTATGAAAATTAACTTAACTGTGACACCAGTTTACACCATAAAACCATGGTTACTATAGGTAAACCATGGTAACCACAAATAATCATGCGTTTGCTACAGCAACCACTGTTAACCATGGCATTTGTAAACGGTTAAACTGTGGTTATACCAATGGTAATCAATTTAGCAAAAAAACATGGTTACTACATTTTTACTGTAATATAACTATCACTTTCATTAGGGTTGGACTACACATAAGACTGTACATTAATCAGTTAATTAACTGCAGAAGTTTAATGCAGTTAAGAACAAACACAAACCAGAATGTTTGAGGAATGTACTGTTGTCTTGCAAGTAATCCACAATGACATTAGACGGCACATCAAGATCAAAGCTCAGAAAACCAGCACATTACCCCAGTCCATATCCACTTCCTGTGTCCTAAATCAGATGACCCGGTTCTGCTCCGACTCATTTGAAGCGCCGTTTCATATTTAAAGAGAAACAGATCGAGCTGCTTCAGTACTCAGCCTGTTTTCTCTGAGCAGAGCTGAACGATGCCCAACCATTTACCGGCCAATCACAAAGCTTTATATTAACAATGTCAACTGCATCTAATTGACAGTTGTAAAGAAGATCAACAAGCATCCAAGACTGGAACCCAGCATTCCGCGATAAGGAATGAGGCTGGCACATTTAATCCAGGGTGTGGAATGAATCTTTATTTGGAGGTGTGAATGAACCAGACTGAGCTGTATCTCGCACTGAACTTCTCCAGAGCTGATGTTTGGGAGGGGAGGGGTAATCCAAACACATCCAAACAGCTACAACAGATGAGCTACATTCTTTAAGAGCTACCACTTACTACTTACTGCCAATAATAACAATAATACGATGGCTACCGATGCGATCTCAACTTCCATGTCATTACAAAAGTAATGACACCTCACTTAGCCAAGTGCATTCTAGCTATATAATGTAAACGATACTGTAGACAGGATTCTGGCACTGGACACTGAAATGCTATACACAGACTTCAGACAGCATCTCAGAATAGCTACTACACTACAGCCGATAATGCAGCCAGAGGCATGTTAATGGAGAAAGAGACAGCCACTGACAAAAGAACATGTAAAATGGGCACAGTTATGAGGCTATCAGTGGTGACCTCATGTGATCCAGGCTCATCTGATCCAGGCTAAAGCTCCCCCACGCATCCGAGCGGAAGTGTCACAGTGAAGTCTTGAAACTGGGCCGAACGCCGATCGCGAGTCTGCTGGTTATCTCTGCTGGTTTACCTCACGCTGGGCCCTGCAGGGGTGCTGATACAAACGCGAAGAGGCAAAACTAACATTTCTGAATCAGGGTATAGAGTTATTTTCATTCACATGGAATGAATAAAATGAATAATCTAAATAACGAACAAAAAAGGTTATACGTGCAACTTGGTGAAAAACAGTCATTTAATACTGCATTTAATACTTTCTGTAAATACAGATTCTGTGTGGGTTCTCTTATGAAGTTACATTTAGGATAAGATTTGGGATCTCCATAACGACAAAGTGTTACTGTGAAATTCCATGATACCATTTTAACAGCATAGCTGACACTGACCTGTCCTAAATACTTTATTAAAAATTTAAATATAACGTAATAATAACAAATTATGCAATAGCGTTTAGGCTCATAGGCTGCATGTATACTCGACAAGTCCCTGCTTGTGTTCTCAAGCAAAAGGCATCGGGGCACCAGAGTGATGAATTTGGGAGAAACAGAGATGCACGGGGGGTATGAAGCTGGAGGAGTGCTGGTATTTTTAGGGCATTCCAGGGCAGGTCAGGCGTACGATAAATGCTGCTTGTGACACAACTGCAGTGACCCTGCATGTCTTTACTGGGACACCATGCATGCCAAAAGTCCAAAACCCACGAACATCCCACTGACACTGAAGAACATGCTGTAAGGAGATCTGAAGGTCATAGTGTTCCAAAACCTCACTGCTCTGGACTGAAGGCAAAACATTTGGGCCGTTTGTAGAGCATTCCTTTCGTGCAATCCAGAAACTTCTCACCAAAAACTTTGGACTGGATGAAAATCTCTGGGCGAATGCGGAGCACGGCTTCAGATAAAAGCGTGCACCAGATATGTAACATGTACATTTAAAATGAGAATGGAGAGCTCATTGAGATGACCTTGTTCTGTGGGCTTTTACAGTAATGCATTATTTGTAAAGCCTACTTCTAAAATAACTCGCGGCTTTGAGAAAGGGGTCATGCTTTCACTGCAAACAATGGCAGTAAAACAATAGTTATCTAAAGAGACAGTCAAAAGAGGATGCACAGAGCTCGCTCTTCATTGAAATAGCAGGTCATTAGGAAGCTGCATTTCACCCAAACATCTATTCAAACTGACCACCTCCCAGGCATGTATATAGCACGGACTAAATTTAGCCCCACCTCATCTGACCTGACCCCACATTCCACATGTACACTACATGCACACAACAAGATAAACGTTTAAACACACCCACTCATGCTTTATTATTACTGTTATTCTGACGCATGTAAAACAGTCACCAAATATTAAAATTTAGCTTCTCATTAGCCATCTGTTGCCTAGGTTGTAGTTCTGCATAAAGAGGTGCGAAAATGACGAAAATGACCCCATCATTAACTTAGTATCATGCCATCCTAGGTTTATATCATTTTCTACAGCGAAACAGAATCAGAGTTAAAATAAATAACATCCTGGCTCATTTCAGCTTTATAATGGAAGTGAATGGTGCCCGAGATTTCAAAGCTCCAAAAAAACACATCCATGCATCATAAAAGTAATCCATATGACTCCAGTTTTTAATAAATGTGTCCTGAAGTGAAACGATACTTTTGTGAAAGAAAACAATTAACAATTGGACTGTATTTAGCAATCGATACGTCACGTTTGAATGTATACATATCTGTATGAATGAGTACACCCAGCATGGGGCACGCCGTCTCCACACTGATAAATCTCATTGGTTCTCACGTCTCATGACTAGTCGTTATATGCGTTGTGATAAGAATTGCGAGAACATGCGGTCACGAGAAAAGCGAGATATAGTATATTTGTTCACCAAACTAATTCAAACGTGTAAATACTTTTTTTAAATAAAAATTGTACCTAGCTATGAACCATTTAAATAGACAATAGGTGAACATAGTAAATCATGTCTGATTACAACCGAATTTCTCAAGAACAGTCAAGAAAAATAAACACACTATGACAGAGATTGTTCTTGTTGTGTAGAACTGGGTCAGTGCACTATGCAATATTTAGTCACACGAAGCACTAGCAATACATTACAGAGACAATTCTGCACATACCGACGTGCCAAAATGTCTTACGCTTAAAACAACTCTAGTCCAAACAACGCAGAGAAAGAAAACTGACTGACAATTGTGTCTGCCAAAATATTTACTGTTTAAAGTTCTCTGTGTTTGGTAAACAAAACCATGCAATTTTGCCGTTTAATCAGTTTAAACTTTAGCAGGTGCAGTTGTTTAGTAGATGCGGTCTTTATCTCAAATGTTTATCTGTGTCATCATCTTTGCTTACTGATTCAATGTGATGCCAATTTTAGCAAGGGTGCCAAAACTGTGCCAAAGTTTGTACAACATTGTGCACAGCCCAGGCAGATATGACCCCGTCTAACCATTTTAGGCTGCAAGAACATTTCCGTAACATTTTCATTAAGTAACAAAAACGTAAAAAATATATCATATCATATATATATTGGAAGAAGTCCTGCTAATGTTACCGCAAGAGCGTTTGGATAACTTTGAGAAAACGTTTCCTGAAAAAGCACTATTTTCTCAACACCTTCAGAAGACACAGGACAGGAATGGTCTCTGATAACCAGTGTATGGTTTACTGTGAGTATCAGGTGCACACCTACACCCATAATCGGCCCTTGAGAAGTTACCTGATGCAGAAATCTAACGGCCATCCTGCGTAGCGTTTCTTAAACTGAGCAGATGACATGAGCCATGCTGGACTGGTCGACTGGTTCCACATTCATTTGCTGATGATCAAGTTCAAACAAACAAAATAATAAAAACAACAACAAACAAACAAACGATGAAGCCTAAGAAGGTAGAAGATTACACCTGCGTTCCTCCCACAATGCTTTGCATAGTGGAAAACAAAACAAAGCTGCCCTCAGGGACAAATAAGGGCAAAGGGCTCCGCCCCCAATGTAGAGCTTCATCCAATCAGATCAAGGCTCTCCACGGAGAGCTGAAAGGTAATATGATGAACGCAGGAGCCTCTCTGACTCGCAGCAGACTGGACAAAGTTGCTGGTTAAGAAATAAACTCTAAACGCTCCCTTCAGGCTATAAGACAACTCGACTCTTTGTTTCCATGAGGGCGCTCAATGGACATGATGATGTTTTCAAATGATTGAGCAGAGCCCCACTGGGGATTTGAGAGCAGTCACTGTATTAAAGTAACCTCAAAACCAAATCGTGTCTAATGCCAAAACACCGCAGGCCAGCAGAGAGGAAAGGTGATGTCATTTCAAGGGCAACCAAATCTTACTGTCATTTCAAACCCTCTGATAAAACGTGCACCAAACCAGGAAGAGAGTCTGACCTATATTAAAGCTAAACAAACTAAACAGTACACTACAGAAAATCTGAACTTGACCGACCAGCGGCCATTTAACAGGGCTAAAAATGTAAGGTTCTGTAGCGCCTCATTTCACATTAGAAAACAAACCTTGTTGTTATGTGAAGCTGTCTTCACATCATTTCCATATGATGTAAGCAGGCGTCATTCATTTCCAATACTCAGACTCTCATCTTTCTCCAAGAAGTCCTCCAGTGGGCTCCAGCTCTCCATGAGAACTTCATTGTTCTAGAAAGCGTTTATTGAGGAACAAAGCCTGGCTTTCACCAACAGGGTCTGTGTTTACTGGTGCGAACAACCATTTTATTCATCTCCCACCCCGTGACCTGCTCCACTCCCCACTGCTGCCGTGCGTCTGTGGCCTCAGCTCGGACACACTC
>JAZGTJ010014957.1:0-13729 GCA_036877575.1 Botia almorhae
ATACACTGAGTGATATAGAGCTGTAAGATTTAAATTGCACCCCCAGCTCTGTGTATTCTTCTCTGAGTTGGTTTTACTTGTTTTACTCTGTTTTACTTTCTCCAGTCCATTTTGTGAAAGCTGTCAGCCGGAACTGTTCATTCTCTAAAAACTGTTAAGAACAATTCATTCTTTTGAAATCATTAAATGAATAAACTACAAAATAAGTGAACCCGCTAAATGTGTTCCTGGTGGTAAATTAAAATCCCCGGTCACATATGCATTAAATTATGTTAATCACAAATGTAAAACAATTGTGGTATGGCCCCCACAGAGCCCTGATCTCAACAGACCTCAACTGATCTCAAGCTTTCCTGTAGCTCAGTGGTTAGAGCATGGTGTTAACAACGTCGAGGTTATGGGTTCGATCCCAGGGATTGCACATAATCAATTAATGTATAGTATAATGTAATGTAAGTCGCTTTGGATAAAAGCATCTGCCAAATGCCTAAATGTAAATATTATCGAGTGTGTCTGGGATTACATAAAGAGACAGAAGGATGTGAGAAAGCCTACATCCACAGATGTGGATCTGTGGTTAGTTCTCCAAGATGTTTAGAACAACCTACCAGCCGAGTTCCTTAAAAAACTGTGCGCAAGTGTACCTAGAAGAATTGCTGCTGTATTAAAGGGAGATGGTGGTCACACCAAATATTGATTTGATTTAGATTTCTCTTTTGTTCAGTCACTGCATTTTGTTCATTTATGAAAATAAATGTTTAACACTTTTATTTTTGAAAGCATTCTTTGTTTACATTTTTTCACACCTGCCTAAAACTTTGCACAGTACTGTATATATATTATATTTGTTACCGACAAAGATAACATTAGAATAGTTGTTGTTTCTTTCCTTTTAATTCCTTTGTGCAGAACTCACAATTTACAGACTTCGTATTGAAGTAGCTTTGTTGTACAACATTGTAGGTGTAGTTAGTATCTGTGTATCCGTGTGTGTGTGTGTGTGTGTGTGGTCAAACTGTAACAAAATAAACAACATAAATCAGATTACAGAATTAACAAGTTATTTGACTTTACTTTAGGTTACTGAATCACGTTAGGAATTCAGGAAATCAGAATCCTTCTATATAAACTCTTAAACATTAAGCTTGAAATATCTCCAAATACACTATTAACATCTTTAGAACACTTTCCCTTTTTAATAGAAACAAAATAAGCCTATAATCATCGTTAAATAACAACAGCGTCACATTTGGTGTTGACGCTAATTCCACAGCGATCTCAATTAACCTTAATATAAACCATAAATAACTTGTAAACCACAATAAAATATGCTCACCACGCTGGGATCAGGAAAGAATTAAAAATGTAAAGCAATTTGTTGTTATTAGAAAGTTTAAAGTCTTATCAGCTACATGAATCTCGTGCTGTGCATCGTCTCTCTTCCTTCCTAATGATTTAGAATCATATCCGCTTAAAAGCATCATATTCTTAAAGGGGCATATTCTTAATAAGATTGGCTTCCAGTAGGCAGATTTTATTTACAGGGCGATTAAAAACTCATGCTTGCATTTTCACTTCTACAGTACGCACAAGCTCATCTGCTCCTGGATAAACTTGAGTAATCAGCCCTAACGGCCAGTGATTTCTTGATTTCTCATGCATAACAAGCACAAGATCCCCTACTTGAAAATTCCGTTTTAGATGTAATCATTTCTGTCGTTGTTGCAAAGCAGGTAGATACTCTTTGAGCGATCGTGACCAGAAGTCATCCGCCAGGTACTGGACCTGACGCCATCTGCTTCGGTACAGATCTTGCTTCACGAAAGCTCCTGGAGGTAGAGATGGTCCAGAATGAAGCAACAACAAATGGTTTGGTGTAAGTGGTAAAGGGTCTGATGGATTGTCTGAGAGCTTAATGATTGGTCTGCTGTTGACGACTGACTCAACACAACAAAACAATGTTGCTAATCCTTCATAGTCTGGCGTATGCATCGACAAGATTGCGTTCAATACGAATTTGTCTCTCCCAAATGCCTCCCATATATGAAGCAGCAGGTGGGATCCAGTTTACGTTGTTCTGTAGTAAGTAATCTGAAATCTTTTGTTGATTCCAATCATTTAAGGCCTTCCGCAACTCTTGTAGTCCTCCGACAAAATTAGTCCCGTTATCCGATCTTATTTTAGAGGGTGGGCCTCTTCTGGCTATAAATCTTTGTAAAGTGTTGATAAGGGAATCTGTGTCAAGAGTGTGTGCTACTTCTAAATGGATAGCTCTCGTAGTGAGACATGTGAACAAGCGTCCATACCTCTTCAGCTCACTACGTCCCCTCTTAATCAAGAATGGGCCGAAGTAGCCTATGCCCACACAAGTGAATGGAGGTTCTCCTGGTATCACTCTAGAATCAGGCAAGTCTGCCATTAGCTGATCCTGGGATTTATCTCTTAGCTTGCGACACTGCAGCCATGATTTAAGAGCTCGATTAATGACAACACGTCCTTTCAGAATCCAGTAACATTGGCGAATTTCCGTGAGTACTCTTTCTGGACCTGCATGACCCAAGATAAGATGGTAGTGACTAATGATCAGCTTGGTGACGTGATGATCACTAGGTAAGATCACTGGATGTTTAGCTTTAAAGGGAATTGGAGCCTCCTCCAATCTGCCTTCTGTTAATCTGCCTCCTACATAAAGGAGTTGGGTAGTTTCTTCCACGAAGGGTTTGAGCTTGAGTAGAGAATTGAACTTGGTTCGAGTGGATCCAATAGATTTGACTTGTACATATTTGAGAATAGCTAATTCTGTTTGTTGGATCTCTTCGACAGTGATGGGGTCAGAAAGACGTGTACTTGATTTCTTGCACAACAGTCCCTTTACACGTAACAGGATAGCTGCAGCTCTCTTCAAGCGATGCCAACTAGAGTACTTCTTTAGTAGTCTGTCTACTGCATTCTTCGACACTTCACTTGCACTGATATTAGTCGCATAAACCTCTTTTGTTCGTTTGATCTCTGCTCCCTCTGGTAAGCTATTCCAAACAGGTTGAACAGGCCAATGCTCCTCTGCAAGCTGGAGAAAATGTGGGCCAGAAATCCATCGATCACTTGACAAGATCTCTCCCATAGTCATTCCGCGAAATACTTCATCCGCCGGATTAGAAGCGGAATCAACGTATCTCCACTGACATGGTTCTGAACGTTCATGTATCTTTGAGACTCGATTAGCGATGAAAGTCTTTTCGACATTACTAACCTACAGGTGTTGCCCATTCTGATGTACGAAACTGCTCTGTATGCCATCTCTGAGGCGTCAGAAAAGTGATGGACTTGGGTCTCCAACCACTGACTAATGGATGTTGGTCTGAGACATCTTGGGATTGTCATTGCAGACAGTAGAGGCAAATTATCTAGCCATCTGTGCCACTGTGCTGCTATTTCTGACAGAACTTCTTCATCCCAGTTAACTTCCAAGCGGCACAACTCTTGAAAAATTATCTTTGCTTTAAGCATGAATGGACTAGCGAATCCTAAAGGATCATAGATGGAACTGGTAGTCCTCAACACTCTCTCTTTGTTGCTGGTTTGTCTATTGACTTGACTTCGAATGTGAAACAATCTCTTTCCACATCCCAGAGGACTCCTAATTTTGATTTGAATGGTAAATCCTCTTGGTCAAGATTAACCTCATGTAGTGACTTCGCCCAGTCTTCCACTGGTATTGATCTCATCACTTCTTTAGAATTGCTCAATTATTCGATTAATCTAAAGCCTCCTCTGCTGAGCAGGTCTCGAAGCTCAGAAGCAAGTTTAATGCAACCTTCTTTGTTGGTACAGATTTAAGGCAATCATCTACGTAGAAATCCTGCTTTACTGTTTTCACTGAGAAGTTTCCTTTGTTGTCCTCAGCAACTCATTGCAAAATTGGCAGCACTAGGACCCCAGACACCTTTTAAAAGGTGAGCTGTCATCAGTAATGCTTGGGTGGTTTGCCATGGTTGTCATCTTTCCACCACAGGAAGCGAAGCACGTCTCTTTCATCTGATGACACTCAGACTTGATAAAACATACTCCTGATGTCCGCATTGAGAGCAATAGGTTCTTGCCTAAACTTAAGAAGAACTCCTAGTAGCTTATTGGTAAGATCTGGAACTTGGTGAATATGATCATTCAATAAAGTACCTTGATATTGTGCTGTGCAATCAAAGACAATACGAACCTTCTCTGGCTTACGTGAATGTAGCACTGGATGATGTGGCAAGTACCACACGTGACTATCTTCACGTGTGGTAATGATTAATGTCAACAACCTCTTCTGCATATCCTTTCTGCAAAGAGTCTCTGATACCTTCTGTATACTTCTGAAGCAAATTCGGGTCTTTCTTTAATGTTTTCCCAGAAGGTCTAATCGAAGTTCGGCCATTGTATAGTGACCATCCTTTTTGACTGCTTGATTATTCCATAGATCCAGAACTTGCTGGTCAACTTTTGACAACAGATCGTTATTCACATGCATCGGATCATCCAATTTCAAAAATCTTTCAACTGCTTGTTGTAAAGAAAGATCTGCTTAAACGAAATTAGTTGAAACAGCTGTAGAACCATCACCTACTGGTCCATGGAGTGTCCACCCAAGGCCAGTAAGAATTGCGTAAGGTTCGCCGGGTTCACCACAACGTGTGTCTCCAGGAGCAAGTATGTCAGGTTGATCTACAACAATCAACAGATGAACCTCATCAGCTAGATCCACGTCTGCTAAGCTGATTTCATCCGCAACTTCTTGCAGGTGTGGCCACTGGAACACCTCTTGCTGTGTGACCAGGTTATCCAAACTTATGTTCAGATGATCTCTACAGAGCACTCCCTTTATAAGATATGAATTCTTCCGTTGAGCATCCTTAATTTGCAAATCCACTGCTAAAGTGATTAAATTGAGATTTTTGGTCTCCATGGTGTTCAGCTTGATATTCACTTTACATGACTCCAAATTAAGTGCACGAACTAGTTTCTTAGAAGCAAGCAGAGCGAAGACATTCATGGAGAATCGACTGTGTCTGTCTGAAACGACTACTGGTAAGATGGCGAGTGGCCATCTGGGCATTTAAATCTAGATGCTGACTTTGATGCAGATGATGTGGTAGACTCTTTAGCTGCTGACTCTGTTGCAAAGGTCTGTCTTTTCTTGTCAAGACTTGACTTTGTACCTAATATGGAACTCGCTAGAGAGTTTCAACTGATCGAACTAAGACGATTCCCAAAAATAGGATCTGCTCGTTTAGCGGCTTCTGATTTAACAAGACTGACTACATCGTCCAACTTTGGCAAATGACCAGACTTGACTATCTGATAATTAACAGTAAGCCACCTTTTCTTTGTCTTCGGGAAGTTTCTCCACGATCTGTAGCAAAGTGCGTCCACCATTTAACTTACACATCATTGCCTTTAAAGTGTCCCGACAGCTACACCAAATGTCTGTGAACTTTGCAACTGTTTGTTGTCCTTGATGTAATTGAGCACCTTAATCAACCCATGCCTGGGATATTGCATATGGACTACCAAAGCGCCGCTTTAAGATAGCCATAGCTTCTTCATAACCCTGACTAGAATTATGATTATTTGTGATTTCTACTGTGTGCGTTACACTGGCTTGCGCCTTCTAGCCATGCTCTTCTGTTAAAACAAGGTGCAACAGTCCAGATTTCCAAGAAATAAACTTTAATCCGGTTGATGGAAGTACAAATTTTACAGGGATTTATGCATTTGTGTGACGAGAGTTGAAGTGTCTTTGTTCATCAACTCTAACTCAACCTTTCGACAACTTTCTTCCACCTCTTTGTCCTTCAGCTTCAGTAGATCTTTCATTTTGTCACTGAGCATGCTGAAGCTGCAACTTGAACTTTGCTCGCAAGCGTTCTTCCTGTTGAGAAATGAGCCTGGAGAACTCCTCCTTTTCTTGAAGTTGAGTAGTCAACTGATTCACTTAAAGCATTGAAAGTTTAGCTGCTTCGAGCGTTGATATTTCCTCTTGGAAATTAGGCACATCTACATTCAAATTCTCAACTGATGGTTTAAAGTAGTCAAGCCAGCTCAAAGCTGTGTGCTGAAAGTCTTGAACATCATGCAGGACTGATGTTAAATAGCCTTTAGAGGCATCCAAATCATCCTCTAATGTTTTATGGTACATGTCATTAAACCTCACTAAATCAAACTACTGCTTCATCTAGTGCAGCCAGCTTCATTTCTACTTCTTTAGGCTGGTTACAGTTAATGGCTGTTGTTATCTGAGTCATCAAGCGTGTTACCACAGCTTTTGCACCTCCTCGTTGACGCTTAAGATTTGTTTCTGATCTTCTGGCATTGCACTTAGCACTGAGTCTTCATCCTTGTTGTTACTAATTTTCTTTAACTGTAGATAATCTTCTTGACTTTATCCCATGTTAAAGACAAAGATAACATTAGAATAGTTGTTGTTACTTTCCTTTTAATTCCTTTGTACAGAACTCACAATTTACAGACTTTGTATTGAAGAAGCATTGTTGTACAACATTGTAGGTGTAGTTAGTATCTGTGTATGTGTGTGTGTGTGTGTGTGTGTGTGTGTGTGTGTGTGTGTGTGTGTGTGTGTGGTCAAACTGTAACAAAATAAACAACATAATCAGATTACAAAATTAACACAAGTTATTTTGCTTAGGTTACTACATCACGTTATGAATTCAGGAAATCAGAATCCTTCTATATAAACTCTTAAACATTAAGCTTCAAATATCTCAAAATACACTATCAAACATCTTTAGAACACTTTCCCTTTTTAATAAAAACAAAATAAGCCTATAATCATAGGTAAATAACAACAGCATCACATTTGGTGTTGACGCTAATTCCACAGCGATCTCAATTAACCTTAACATAAACCATAAATAACTTGTAAACCACAATAAAATATGCTCACCACACTGGGATCAGGAAAGAATAAAAAATGTAAAGCAATTTGTTGTTATTAAATAGTTTAAAGTCTTATCAGCTACATGAATCTCATGCTGTGCATCCTCTCTTCCTTCTTAATGATTCAGAATCATATCCCTTAAAAGCATCGTATTCTTAAAAGGGCAGAATTCAACAATATTAATAAAAAAAGCCTTCACAAAGATAAAAATGCCTCTGGAAATGAATTCAATTTAAATTCTAAGTTTTCTTTATCCCAAAAACTGCCTACCTTTTATTTAAGTAATCTGTACAACTTTTTCCACCAGTGCTATTGAGATCTGCACCCTATACTCCAAAATGAAGAACAGAAATCTCTAATATGGATAGTTCTAAGTTCAAAGGTTTAAAACAGTCCGCAGTGTTTTGTGCCTTGGTAATTATTATGTTAAAACGACAAAGTGGAGTAATTTTAAAACTTTTAGCTGCCTTTCTGGGGGAGACGAGTGTCACATAATGATTACGTCATATAGCACTTATTCACTGTTGCCTCTTATTGTATTTGAAGTTGCTTCCTTATCCTCATTTGTAAGTCGCTTTGGATAAAAGCGTCAGCTAAATGACTAAATGTAAATGTAATGCATCACATTATGAATCACGTTTATCCTCTCCAGCTGCATCACTGCCTGGTTTGAGAATTGCACTGTCTCAGATTTTCTGACCCCCCTTCAGCGGGTTGTGAGGACAGCGGAAAAGATCATCGGGGTCTCTCTTCCCTCCATCATGGACATATACACCTCACGCTGCATCCGCAAAGGCATCAGCATTGTGGATGACCCCACACACCCCTCCTATACACACTTTGCCCTCCTAACGTCTGGCAGACGGTACCGTAGCATTCGGGCCCTCACAACCAGACTGGGCAATAGCTTTTTTCCCCATGCGATCAGGCTCCTCAATAGTCAGTAAAACTGGACTGAAGGATTCCACACACACACACAAACATTTATATATATACACAACTGCACATTCCCCCACCCCTCTTTTGCACTAAAGTATTTTTGCACTAAGTCTCTTTGCACATCTGGCTGCCAAACAATACAAATTAATGTTTACACTTTTAACAATGTTTACAATCTGTCAAATGTCTTGTGCTGTCTGCACTTGTTTTGCACTTGTGCACTTTATGTATATACTGTGTTTAAATTACATAGCCCTGTATGTCTGTGATGTTCAGTGTTTTTCTTATGAAGCACCTTGTTCCGGGGAAACGTTGTCTCGTTTCACTGTGTACTTGTATATGGCTGAAATGATTGTCCATTGTATACTTGTCCATTGTATACTGATTGTTTCAGCGTTTAAGGCCTTACCTTTATGTTATAGAGTTTATATAGTCTGTTTTATGGCGCTGAATATGGAGAATGTTTAATGTAAATATATGTGATTGTTACGGTGGACGGTAGTGTTTGTGATAAAAATGAGGAGCGGGACACGGGAACTAAATAAACCAAAATATTTAATACAAGAAAACAAAAGACAACACAAACACTAACCATATGAATGAAAGGGGTGACGACAAGTACAAACAGCAGCGTGATACCAAGACAATCCAAAATACACAAAACAAAAGTAAATCCAAACTATATACAAAATATATACAAAAGAGTAATCCAAAATCCAAATCCAAGTTCCAAAATCCAAAAGCCAGAAAACATACAAGAGCTAGTTTCAATATACACAATCCACCACAAACAATCACCAACAACTTAAACATACAAACAAGGAAATAGGAAATAACATACAAACTAATCAAAAGGTGCACAGGTGATGACGATTACAAAACAGGAAGTGAAGACAGTGAAAACCAAAGACAGACAAAGCACTTCAAAATAAGAGTCCAGACTCCCAACATAGAAAAGGAGTCCGGATTCCTAACAGTGATAAATTAGTGTAAAAAATGTGTACGTACAATCAAATCAAGGGACCCTAATGTAAGGTATCGTGGGATCAATAAATACTTTATTAACATTAATTATTATTATCTTAAAGTTATTATTATTATATATTATATTATTATATTTGTTATATTGTTATATTATTATTAAAATAAAGTTGTCTCTTCCTATTATGTTGGGATAGGAGAGAGAATTTTAACTTGTGCACATAACAGTAAAAAAAAATTAGATAAAATGATATGCAGTTATTAGTTGGGCTGAACTGGGGCATCATTTCAGGCTGAGAGTCTCACCATCATTCAAGCTAATCTGTAAATTTTGACCACTGATCAGCCTTTTTTACTAAATGAAATTTATTACACACAGGATTGCCATTCTATAAAAACATGCAAGCAGCCTAGATGTACTGAAACAGTGTCAACCCAAGCATTTGACAAATACTGTACTGTTAATTTGTTAGCATATGTTTTTATATTGTTATATCCGCAGTGTCCTCACTGTCGTCAATGACAGACCGTCTGGAGTCCATTGTTTGCCAGAACATGTGAGATTAATGTTCTACTTAGTATTACTAGTAACACAATATTACTTACTTTTCCTTTTTTTCCCTTAAACTCAAGTTTGTTTTCTTTTACAGTGTATCTTTTACCATACACTGTAAATTCTTTGCTGTATATGCACAGTATCTACACAGCAGCAGGGTTGCCAGCCACTTACTGTATTTAAACAGGGTTTCTGCTGTTAAGAACATTCACAATGTAGTACTGTCATTCCCAACTAGATAGGAGTTGTGCTTGCCATGGTAAAACTCAGGCCAGAAAATTTTACTGACAATTGTTAATATCGCTTTTAGCATAATAATCTAGATAAAGTCCTAAAGACACTATTTTGCTATGTCGGTGTCTCTCTTTATCTTAAATTATGCAACGTTCGGATATTTTATGATATTATTGCAAATTACTTATACCCTTGCCATCTAAAATTTTATCTTCTTTTTAAGCGCCATCTCCATGTAAGCTGGAACAGCAAATCTGGCTTACAATGATACCAGTCATCTATCATGTTAATTGACATCATGACTCTAGTATTATTTAGCAAGATAAATATATTGAAATGGATTATTCATAATGTTATGTAGTTGCCAAGGTGCTCTAAATGGTTGCTGGGGTGTGGCTAGGAAGTCCCACTAACAGTCAAATAAGCCCACCCACATATCTCTGCATTGTTCTAATGCTGTAACTGGTTCCTAGGACATGGCAATGACGTTGTAATGTCACGATTTGTTGCTGCTTGCTAAGCCCAGCAATATGAGCCCACTTCCAACCGGACACAACCCAACAGGAAGTCGGCCTGGATTAGGAAGTTTGGATTTTCTGAAAAGTGCATGCACTGAAATTTGAAATACCTAGGGATTTCATGTGATTGTCACCAAACATGGTGAGCATCACGCCAAGACATTGAAAATGATAAATTGCAATGGAATTTGTGATCTAGGGATTTCTGTTTGCAGCTATATGTTTCACTTATTTTATCCTACCCTACTTTATTTTCCTAACCTTAGTGTAGTTTTAACGTAACTTTACCTACATGACCTTTAATTTATTAAATTACCTTACCTAACTTTATCGTCTGTTTATTTATCTATACTTTTCTTTAGCACATCCAGCTCTGTGAAATGTTGCTAATGGTCCTGTGCACCCACAGGTTGGGATTTCACCTGAGCCCATCACGGACTGAGTGCTACATCACCTCAGATATGTTCTATGTTGAGATGCATTTGGATAAATCAGGACAGCTTGTGGATGTCAAAGTGGCCCATCATGGTGAAAACCCTGCGGTAATTAGGACATGGTTTGTTATGGGTAGCGCAGTGATGCTGTTGGCCTTTGATGTGTGATTTAAAAGTGTAATTTTTATCTTATTGATTTACTTTTAGAGTTGTCCTAAGCTGATATAGCATTTAAGGTAAGCAAACCATTTTGAAGGATAGAATACTATATTTTTGTAACCTCCATCCCCTTTAGATTTTTTTTAAAAAGATCCCTTAAAAAAGATCCCCTTTTTTACAAACATGCTTTTTTTGTACCTTTCTTAATTGCTTTGAACATTTATAAACTATAATTTGTATTGCAGTCAGTTGTAAAATATAATTAAAAGATATGTGAGGTTTAATTGGCAACATGCTTTTATGGCCAATAGGAAAGGTCCATCAATAGTTGACTTATTGAATTTTTTGTTATTCAACAAAACTGTAGTCGCTTGCTGCCAGACTCTTGACTATTATACTGAAGTCTGGTCCCCTTTGCAGTTCATTGTGGCCAAGAAGCCCCCACTTTTAATTTGGACAGGAAGAGAACGTTTTTTTTTGTACATTTTAAGTTTTGTTATGCCATTAACCTGAAAGACTTTAGCAATCTAGTGATTAGTTCTTTCTCCAATTTGCTCATTGTTACAAAGAGCATTGTTGCAGTACCTTGTAAGCCATCTTTGTTTCCAGGTAAACACTACATAACCTCACCTGCAGTGGTTGTATAATGTTAGCCATCCAGCTTACAGGTTGCTACAACAAGATAGTGCTTGACATTTGCAGTACAGATCAAACGCTTGCATTTTGATAGATGTGCAATTATATACAATTAATGAACAGTCCTAACAGTGTTAACTGCCAATGTGTGTTAACCAATTTGAATTTCAATCTGAAACAGAAACATAAATGACAAACTTTTTTTTACAGAGAGAAAAACTTTGAGCTCTCCAAACACTTGAAGGGTCTGGTAAATCCCACTTTCCGAGTGGATTTTCTTATTTTATTTATTTCTTCATCAACACATGCTGAGTATATTGTGATTAAAATTATTTTATAATTTTTTTTTGTTTAGCAAAAAATTGTATTGAAGACTAAGATGTATCTTGCTCTCCAGTTACTGGAGTAAGACCTCACCAAGATGATGCACATGTTTAGGTACATTGGTTTATTGCAGGTTTAGGTAAGTTAGATTTAAGATATTTTTTAAAACATGCAGAATTAAATTTAAGACCAATTTCATAGGTCAAGTTTGCAAGGAGAAGACTACCCCCAAAATGTATCCCTAACAAAGATTGTTTATTGACACACAGAAAGAATGAAACAAGAAAAAAAATCAAACATAAGCTGCGTTTACACTGTAAGTCTTAATGCTCAGATGCTCAGATCTTAAGTCCACATTCGATTTTTTTGGCCTGCCTGTTTACACATGTGCCTCGTATCCAATTTGCGTGTTTACATTAATCTCCCGGCCTAACAGATTCCAGTCATAACTAATCCAGTAGTCCAGTAGTAACTATTACGAGCACCATGATTGATGTCGGATGTCAAAATTAGATGTGTTAAATCCACATTTAAAAGTGGCCCAGATCAAATATGAAAAATTTGGATTTTCTGTGTTTTTTTACGTGCAGCAAATTCCAATCTGTGTCGGACGTAAAAAAATCTGATTTTTTTGTGCCAGGGTAAACAGCCTATGCCCTATGGCTATTGATGGTTGGTATTCATGGAAACAATAGATTGAAGGAAAAAAAATCATTATTTAAACTGAAGTGTTCAAATAAACCAATACAAAACAGCAGTAGCATGCAAGCATACAAAAAGCCAAAAGCATGACATTGTAATATGAATCACAACATACAAATTTGTCAATCTCGGCACAAGGAGTAAAGCATGACTTTACAACTTATTGCTTTAATATAACTAGTTGTTCGATCTATGATGATGTGTAATTTCGTGCTGCCATTACTTTATAGGTTAACCACTGTTTTTAAACAAAGTTGAATGGTTTGTTCACAATGTCCTCTGTCATTTAGTTTACAGGCCAAATTTTCCCACATTGGAGCTGTGGATTGTGGCTTTGATTTGTGGATTTCACATATCATTAAAAGAACAATTAAGATATCACACAATATATATCGCACACCCCTAATTTGCTGGGTTACTATTTGTCAAATACTCAACAGTACAGTATAACATTAAGGTAATAAAAGATCAATTAAGAATAATCTCAATTAATTTTAAGGCTTTTGTAAATACCTTGCCATAAATACCTTTTTATTTAGCAATGACTCAAGGACAGAACAAAACCAGAATTTGTAGAAACATGCAATAGACAGAAACATAAACCATCACAACTCTCATCTGTTTTTTTTAAAACATACCCTATTCAGAAACCAAAAAAACTTCAATTAATACACCTTTAGTAATCATTATTACAATCTAGGAAATGGACCAAAAAATTGCTACGTGAAGAGAGTGCTTGACATTTTTTGTTCAGTATGCATCAGACACTTGCTGGCCATTCCAAATGTAAGGGTTAATATATTCTAATGTCAAGACTCACTGGCCAACTTTGTATTAGACAAGGTTCCAAAGCAATATTTATTGAAATACTGTAAATAACAATAGTCACACATAAAGCATATGATTTAGAACATTTTAATGCTTATTAGGGTCCAAGCCCAGAAAGTGAGAAGGGCCCTATTGTTTTCCTTAGGATTATTGTTATTATTATACTTTCATTGCAGGAGAACACAGGTGATGACTAATAAAAACGAAACAAGAGGCGTTTCTCAATACCAAGTTACCCGAGAACAGGAGGACACAAGTCTGGTAATCCTGCAACTGGAACAGCAGCATACTTGATAGTGTCGCTCAACATGCCATGCTTACTTAAATTAATTTCATTGTATGTTTTTTTTAAATTGTATTAAACATGTTACCTTGTATCTAATATGATATTAAACAACTGCCTCTTCTGTGGTTCAGGGATCATTTCACTACTCTGATTATATTTACATCGTTTAAAAATAAAATAAAATGTGAAACTGTT
>JAZGTJ010014958.1:0-13729 GCA_036877575.1 Botia almorhae
TATATATATTTGAATCAATTATGCATAATTTTACTCTTGTATAATCACAGCCTGAGCTCTTCTTGCATTCAGTGACATCTTATGGACAGTGTTCCAGATGCCATGTGTGGTTTCTTTGTGTGGAGATCCTTGAATCTCGATCTAAAATTAGCAGAATAAGAGCCAAGCGTCAGTCCAAAGCAAAAGACATGACGCGGCCCTTTCCACGTATAATGAGGGGTTCCCTGTCTGCTTACAAAAACAGGCAGAGCTGAATTCTTAGACAAGTGTGTTTTTCTCATTTGGAAACAAAGACCTTGGTAACAGCTCTGACTCATCTCCAGTCGGTTTGCTGATTTCAGTTCCCCTGAGAGCACTGGAGGGAACAGGGAAGAACCAGATCCAGCTGGTTTGCAACTGTTTTGCAGCTGTTGAAAGTGAATTGAAGGAGGTACAGCGTATTAACTATACCGGCAGAACAATAATACATGCGTTATACAGCTCATATATCAGTAGACTATACAATGGTTTGTGTGATATCTAGTTTTGTAAACCATGTTAATAATATTATCATTTTTATGAGTGTCATTATCAAAATGGATTGTAAATATGAAATATTTTTAAATATTAAGATTATTAATCAAACTAGAATTTGTAAAGATTAAAGCATTCATGTAAGATTTCAATAGAAATTGAGAGATTAGTCTTGTTGAAAAGCAAGCAGCTGTTCTTGTTGACAAACAAGTTTGTTTCCACAACACTTTCGCTATTTTAAGGCCCATTAACTGGGAGGGCTAAGTAAGGAAAAATGGGAGAGTGAGTCATGGGTAGAAGTGCAAAATAGGTTTTAAGATTGACCAAATTTAGAATTCATACGCCTCACCTGTTTATTTAGCTTGGCTCTCAGGGAGCCCTGCCCAGGAAGACCATTAAATGGCCCATTGTGAGTGGCTGGCGTTAGAAAAAAAAATGAATGAATTTGCTGTACCAGCATCCCACTTCAATCACATGAGGCAATAACATCTAAAATATCTTTGAGAACTATGACATAATGTTTTATTTTGCTCTTCAGTGGTAATGCAGGCGGGGGGAGCTGGTGGTATGACATCTTGAGTAGCCAGTAGATTTCTAGCTCTCTCTGTCTCGTGTTTCCATGGAAACCAGTTGTGGTCATGGTAAAGGCTGATGCAAAACCTGTACAACAGTGGTTTTGACAGCAGGGCGGAGCCCACTGCTAGAAAACATTGATAAAGGGGAAATACCCTCTCTGAGCGCCCACATGGCAAACACGGGCTCTGAATGCTGTCACAAGTCAGATGTTAAGGAGTGAGATTTGTAACCTAAAAATCAAAACTGATTTTGCAAAAAAATGAAAAACAACCAATAAGAATTGTGCCATCCCTCATAGTTTGTGTTTCACCGTGCGCTTGCAAAAATTCAGTGGCATTGAAAAGCACATGGTAAAAACGTGTCAAATTTACATGCCCTTCCCTCCAAAAGACAGCGCTGACTGCGTCATCACGGTCAGCCACTTCCTGCCTTTACTTCCCCAGTCTGTGTTTACACTCACTGTGTATCACCATGGAAACTGTCCCCTAGACAACGGAGATCAAAATGAAGATGTAAAAAGTAATCTGCTCATTTGACCGCGCCATTTAGGAAACTCTTATTCATGTTACTGGGCCGAACAGTGACCTAAATTTCTGCCGTAAAACTAAGCAAAACAGGCCTTGAAATGCCCCTGTATATAATCATTCACACTTGTTGTAATGATCAGTATTCAGTTGTCAGTTTTAGCTAAATAAAGGCGTCTTTAATGACGTCTGATCTTCTTCCTGGATTGAGCGAGATGTTTCCGCCCACGGTCAGTTGTCCTCTTTTAGATCTCAGATCCTTGGACGTCCATGAACACTTAATGTCTCATCTGGGTTATGTGTGGAGCTGGTGGGAGGAGCTGGAGGTGTCAGCTTGTGGCAGATCAATTGTAGGCAGCAGCTTATCTCAAACAATCTGTTGTGAGCTACGTAACCATGACGACACACGTCCACATTCATTAGGATGTTTATATCTGACCGTCTTAGTGTTGTCCACCCACGTTATGCATTGTATATGAAAAGTAATAAATATGAAGCTTAGAAAGCTATAGTGTTGTGCATACAATGGCTCCCTGGACTTTATTACACTGACATTTGGAACATATATCAGGAAGGTTTTGTAAACTAAAGCCTTTTTACCAGAAATGACATAATCCAATTCCATCATGCATAAGCAGGCACATGCATTGTCAGCATACGTGGGCGAATGTTTTAATAGCTTACGCTTCATTCATTCAAAACTGAAAGAAAACCTTGTATCAGCTATCACTTTCTGTTTAAGAAAAGCACCTGGTTTTCCTGTAAACGGTCAGGAATTCCCCAGGATCACATGGTTTAGACTGGTTTACACACAGTTGTGACTTTACAGTCATGTTTCTTGTGGTCAGAAAAACCCAGTCATGTTACAATGCAGTATGGTTGGAAATACAGAATGACCTTTAATGTTTCACTTAGCATTGAGCTAGTCTATTCCAGGAGTTGTGGCAGGTAACGCTCTGCATTGCCTCACACGGTGTGTTAAGACGCATGTGATTGATTTAAACATTCTTCTTTTTACCTGAGGTGTATCGCTCTCAGAGAGAGGGAACAGGTGCTGGCGTAGGTTTGTTTTAAATTAACCCTTTGATTAATGACTAATCTGAAGTCCACAACCCCAAGCTGGCATGTTTACTCTTGTAGTCATGTCTCTCTCAGTTGAATGGTTGATTTTGCCCATTCAAGGACATTTTAATATATGCTTGCTCTATATTTGTCTCTAAGCTTTGTTAATGTTACATCGCCCATGTGATAATGTGTAACACTGTCCATTTCCGCATGTAATAAAACGTGCCCGATATCTCCATCACATCGTCTGTTTTTTAAACTCTGAATATGTGTGTTTGTTTTGTGCGGTTTTGTTTGTTTTCACAGTGTCGTTTCCATTTGCTTTATATTGTATTGAATATGAGTTACACAAAACCATCTGAGTTTGGTTTTGTGCAGTCTCAGCCCACAATACCACTGTGCTGAAGTTCTGGAAGCTTCTTTGGTTTGGTCTTTGTCTCGTCTTGTTTACCCTGCTCTTTAGGGGAGGTTCTGAACGCGTTTGCTTCACTCACAGTATTGTTAGCGCATGATCTGACGAAGTGCTTAATTCTTCCAGAGTCAGGCAGCCTGCTTAAAAACAGGAAGTGCTTTACACAAGGAGCTTCTGTGCCAAGAAACAATATTGGTTTGCCACACAACTGGTTGCCGGGGTGTGCGATTCACAGCTGTGTGTATACAGCATCGGTCACTGTTGTTATCGGTTGCCCGGCAACACGTTAGCATATTGTACTATGACTCAAAGTACAAAGTTTTCGCAGTTTCATTGCAGACATTCGAGCCTGGGGAAGACCTATAAAGCACACATGATGAACTTTCACATACCCTACAAACGGTTTTCACACTTTCCCATAGCCTGTGAACTATTAGCATTGTTGTAGAGCTTAGCTGCCTACAGTTTGAGTGCAGGCAGCTAACAGTTGTATGTTGTAGGAACATTTCCTTAATGTTTTCATTATTACCAACTATTTATTTTTTTAAGTTCTATTGTTTAATGTAATATAATATATAATATAATATTGTTTAATTTAGTTTTTAATTTTGTGAATTTCTAAAACATTCCACGAAATACTTAAGAATAATGTTTTTGATAAATATAACATTAAAAAAGTTCTACTAACATTACTGCAGGAATGTTTTTTAAGAACCTTTAGAGACAACTAAAGCCAACGTTCTGAGGACGTTTCCTGTTAGCTGGGAATGCTGCAGTAAAGCACACTGGAAATGAAGAGCTTTAACACAGACGGGTAAACACGCCAAACTCCATTTGCTCTGAACAGTCTGCACGTGTTTAAGTGTCTGTGTGCAGCTGAACATGCTGCTCCCTCACTCAGAGAAAACAAGACTCTTGTGACACAGATATCAATTAGCATTAGCTAAGACTTCCGGCCTGGAGCACAAGGCCGTATGTTACAGGCTTGTCTGGAGCAGTTCTTCAGCCCTGATTAATCACATGTCCCCTGAGATGCGTTTAGTTATTGAGGGTGCCGTGAGGTGCAATTCTTGTGCAACAGACTGCAGAACCTGCACTACGTGACAGAAAACACTAAAAAGGGTGTCCTGTGAAATCACACCTGTCTGTGTTTGCTCGAGGCTCTGTAGGGCTGAATGCAGGGCACTGTTACGTAGCCAATGAGAAGACTCTGAGGCGCTCTGCCTGACAGTCATTCTGATTGTTTGGGTTTACTAATATTGGGACAAAGGAGCTGGTGCCTGAGTGGCTAAAGGTTTTCACTGACTAACTCTGGCTAACGCTCTGTGGTTCAGAACTATGCACACTACTCAGAACGTCAACCGTCAAAAACATTCCAGTAAGCTGACACACTTTCTCTGAGGAAAAGGTCTTTATTTCGGACAGAAATTTGTCCGAAAATTGTCTTCATTCACAAATACAGAATAAATAGGAAAAGGATCTTGTCTCAGCTAACAATTGAACATTGTAAGAACTTTTCCCCAAGGTTTCCATTAAATAACATTATCGTATGTCATAATGCATGTGTGTTGTTTTCATTTGTTAGCACGTTATACGCAAAGTTGTTGATAAACATCAGGCATGTTTTAATGCGTGACCTCCTGATCGAGAGCACACACTGCCAGATGCGGCTGAGCTGCATGTCTGCTTAGTCAAGAGGTCAAAGTTTGCGAGTATGGACGCGCAGGACAATTGTGAGAGGGAGTAGTGAACATTTTTGTATGTGGTGAATGACTCGTACCTGCCTCCTTTAAAAACCACACAAGATTACTCACGTATTGCAGTGTGCAGTTATACGACGAAGACACACCGCAATAGGATTATTAATATAGTGCAAATGAATTTCACTTAGGAGTGTAATCAAATTACTCAGAAGGAATTTTTTAATCATTCCAATGGGAGGATAGATTTTGTGCAGGTTTTCCCACACTCCTTTAACTGCACAAAGAAGTCAATGGAATCATCCAGGACCAGAAAAAAAGGTTTACGATTGACTTGTAAAGCTCTTTATAACTGCAGTAAAACATTTACCCTATGTCTACCTGTACGTGACATCCATATGATGTCTGCACGGGAGTTTATATACCAAATGTTCCGTGTCCTGTTAGTCTGTTTGTGTTGTTGGTATTGCACTAGATCACTGACGCCACTCCTGTCTCGCCTGGTGCTTTGTCGTATTGTGCTTTGCAAAACAGTAATTCTTTCATGCCATTACCCTTTTCTTGTATTCATTAGCTGTCAGACTGAGGCAGCAACCTGACACTAGACCCAGTGTGTCTGCAACAAGACACCTGGTATGTTTGCTCATGCCCCATAAACAGAACAAATTCATAAGCTGTTTTCATGATGGCTGTGCTTGGATGCAGAACAAAAGCTACAGGTACACGTTTCATGGTCTTTGTTGTGACAGCGTGCATGGAAGACGTTTCTTTACATGCTTTTTTAAACTAGGCAGGCTAATCTAATCGATTGTTTGTCTTTGTTCAGTTTAGTTTTTGCTTTTGTTTAGTTTTTGCTTTTGTTTGGTAAGTGTTTTCTCTCCTTTTAAGGCTTGATTATCGTTTAACACAGGTGCACAGGACTAAACATAACACACCACATTTATCCATTGTGTATTCTCCTGTTATCTTTCAGCAAAAATGCACAGACATTGTCTGCAACAACAACGGGTAAGCAGGGGGTGTGCATAAAAAATAACAAATACGTAGTGATTTGTTAAACAAATGTGGCTCTTTTCTAATGTCTTAAGAATGGCTGTCCTCACGACCTCTTTTAGCACTGGCAGCGTTAAAGTACTTTCAGTGCTCCAGACACCCGCAGGAACCGGCTGTTTATGCCCATGCTAAGGACCTGTGGGACATCTGTCGCTGGGCGTTCCTTATTGTTGAGTTCTCTTTACAGCGGGCTTGCCAAGTCCTGGTGTAGCCATCGGAGCTCTGAAAGGTCTTACTTTAGATACTGAATCATACTGGAACAAAACCACTGAGGGAAGATCTCAGCTGTGGGTGGGTGAACTTACATAAGAAGATAGAGTAGAAGATAAAGTACATCAAGACCTGATTAATCTGATGCCAGCTTTCAAAAATGAGACGTCCTTCTACTAAAACTTTATATACGTAGAATTTGTTTCTTGTTGGCCTAAAATAACATTATGAATAATTAATCAGTAATTTTTTTTGCAAATGTGTGTGGCGGTCCATATCCTAATGTAAACGCCCCGTTCAAACATACATCCTTTTATAGTGAAGTGATTTCTGGGGCGGCCAGTGTGACTCAGTAATGACTTCAGTTTCCCTTTCTCTGCCTGTCTCATCGTTACAGTTCTCACACTGTTGTTGCCATGGTGACAGAGACTACAGGCAAATAAACAGAATGGAGATCTGTTGGACCAGAAAGTTGATGAAAATAGATTTCATCAGGCCAAGGCCTGCCTGAAGAGCTGAAACCGCATGCCGGGTTTATGCCTCAGTCTGCATTTTAGACCATGAAGCAGCTTGAGCCTGGCCTCCAGCCGGTCTGAGTGAGCTTTTCTCAAGCCTTACACCCAGAGCGAAGTGGGTCACGTCCTGGCCGAGAGGGCAATCCCGCTAAGCACAGATGTGCGCGTCACAGGCGGTACGAGGCCCCTGAGGTTTAACACCAAAGTGTTGGTTGCCTCAGCAAATCCTGAGAAAATGGTGAGAAATCGTGTGTAAATTTCTCCCTGTGGTATAAAGTTGTAAGATGGAGATTACACCACAAAGACTTTAAATCCAAAGTAAGATTTAGTGTTCACACAGATGAGGGTTATGTAATAATGAACTTGGAATTAATTTCCTGAACTTAATAAAGCTCTATTCAGGCTTTGAGCAAAGTGGCAGGCAGGTGAAATAACAGAGGACCGTGAGGTGGCGGGGGACGATTGTTTCCTTCTGTGCACAGCTCGGGGTGACACCAAGGGTCTTCTCCAGATGTACCGATGCTGTTTGGAATATAAAGCATAACTGCTTGAGTCACCTCTCCCATGGACCTTTTAAGAGGGAATCTGATGGCCTGTGAGTTCCCACTGCCCAATCAAACTGATAAGAAAAACAAATCAAAACAGCCCCGCTGTCAGGTACACATCTGTTGGTTTCCAACAGTGTGAGAAAGATTTTTTTTCATGGCCGTGTTGACCAAAAGCTCATTAGCGTTTACTGAGAACATTTGTGCAATAAGACATTTTTACACCAAACTGTATTGCCCCATAAACCCAGCTTCACATCAGCTGAAATTCTCAAAGAAATCTTTGCTACAGTCGTCTGTTTTTACTATAGTGCATTATTTGCCATTCAAAACATTAAAGGCAGAGTAGGCCTATATACAGAGGGGTGGGATTTTATGCTTTCAATTTGTATGCTAGGTTGCTATCTCTGAAATATCCTGCCTTACCTTCAATTTTTCAAAAAAATGTCCTATGTTGTTTGTTTGTGCATTTCTAACAGTGCTGTGACATAGTTGGCTTGTATTCCCCTTGTGTGTCAGCTTTATCACTGTCCTAGGTCAAAGTTCAGATACACCTCACTCTACCAGTCACTGTAAAACTCAACTCCGCAGTCTCAATCAGTTTATCCAGCTTAACCAAGTGATATAAAACTATAATCCTGAAACTATAGCACTGCTAATGGCTTCTAGATCTTCTGTTACTATGTGTTTCTTATTTAATAACCCAGGTGCAAAAGCAGATCTTGGTGGTGTGTTTCCATGCTTCAGGGCACTGATGGTTGACGCAGAGCCGGGTCATTGTTGATAAATAATGAAAGTCTCATGATCTTTTGATAAACTCCATATGAGTAGACCATGCTTATGCAATAAGAGGTCAACATGTGACTATTTGAGGACATTTAGAGTGGCTACCAGGCAGGATGTGACTGCCAACACAAATATGAAAGACAGTGGGCAAAGAGGGCAGAGTCCAGTCAAATAACTTTTTGCCTTTTAGGGTTATTGTGTTGTCACACACACACACATTACTGTTTTCCTCATTTTTCAACCTAATTTTAAGATTTTATTAAAACGAAATAGTAATTTGTGATGGGATAGACAGATAGATGGTTGGATGGATAGACAGATAGATAGATGGATGGATAAGTGGACAGATGAACGGACAGACAGACAAATAGATAGATAGATATTAAAACATTGCTTGATTTGTTTTTGTGAGCCGTAAAGATCCAGCATGTTGAGTAATTTAATAAATCCTCTTATAATCCACGTAGGCGTATTGTAATCTGTTTATTAGTGGTGAAGAATTGAGGAATTATTGGCTTTTAAAGGATCGGCAGCCCTGAAGGCGATGTTTCAAACTGTTTGGTCGGAGAGTTTACTTAAACTTTTTCTTTTTGCTGTATTAGTTGGCAGTACTCACCATGATCCAGTGAACTTACAGGGCTTTAAAAGAAAGCACAGCAGCTTCTCATTTACGTTACGATTAGAAGCAGTGCTGCTCTTTCTCTGTGAGGTCTGGCTGCAGACCTACATCTAGCTGAAATGGGGGAGAAACCCTGACCTATATTTACAACATGAGCACACGTTCACTAAAGAACGTCTATAGAAGAACGTCATTGTACACGATTGTGTCACGGCTCGGAGATCAGAGACATCACAGTTGCTTCTCAGATGCCTGCAGCACATACCGTGAGATGTCTGGACTTTACTGAGCCATTTCGTCTGGGCAGTGCATATATAGACATGTTTGCAGCCACATAAACATGCTTGCAGAGGAAATCCTGGCGGGGTTTTTAAGGTGACACCCTTTTTATTACGCCGCTTTCCTTAAGGTCAACCAGTCGCAACACAGCTGACCAATAACAGTTGAGAGGAAGACATCTGTCCAGTGCATTTCCTGGCATTTGTTTAAAGAGTGGCTACTGGTGGGCACTAGGCAGTTTATAGTCTAATATGCAGGCTGAGGCATAAAATATGTGTTTATGGTGCAGTTCTTATGACCAGTGTTAATTTAACAAACGTACAAACAAACGTTTTGAACGTTGTTCTTGGAGCTCAGTTGATAGAGCATTGTGTTAGCAGTGCTAAAGGTCGCAGGTTCGATTTCCAGGGGTCACACACGCTGATAAAATGTATAACTGTAATATGTAATAATGCTGTAAGTCACTTAAAAGCGTTTGACAAACGCATAAATATGAGCGTGAATTTATAAATGAAACGAGGCATTGGACTGGCAGGTATTTGCTTTGAAAGATCATACCAAAACATACAGAAATGTTACGCAAGTAAGCTGTGGGATCCATTTAACTGAAATGTTAACGCCACATCCATACTTGGAAAGGAAAGCGAAGGAAAACGAAAGGAAAGTTTGTCCTAAAAAGACCCAGAATTGCCAAAGTGATGGGTTCTTATTTGAGCTCAATCTACTTGTGTCTAGGAAAAGCATGTGATATCATTCTCTCCGCGTTTTCCAGTGGGATAAAAAGCTGTTATTGTCCTGCCGTTCAGCATGGACGATGTCTGTATGAGGTTTCATTTGCAAGAGAAAGCTCCAAACATTTACAGCCATTGGATAAGTCACACACAATGCTTGACCTTGTTGAACAACAGACCACACAGACAAGCTTTGCGTGCCAGCTATTGTGTTTGCCTCCCACTCACAGGCTCTGGCTCGATGAGTCCCTCAGTCGGAGATGTTGATGAACAGCGTGATAGTACATTCTATTCCCTTCTTTTCAACCCACTGCAATGATTTTTCATTTTTTGCATGCCGACCGTTTCCTCCAAACTAAAATATTCTGGACAGCATTGGCCCTTTTGACATTTGCGAGACTGCTTGTGTTTGTTTCCAGTTATGTAAACGTGTCTAGTTCTGATGCAAATGGCGGGAATTGTTTGTACGGCATAATACGAAATGTGAATAACAGCGTTAAAACATTTTCTATTAATAGTAAAACATTTTAAATGTGGACTAAAATGTCCATCGCCAGTTTTATAAATGCACGTCATGCCATGCAAACCCTGCTTTAAAGATAATGAATGTTAAAGAAAAAATAACATTCATTAAGGAGAGTTTATGTAAGAAACAGCAAAGATGTCCAGAGACAGCAACGATCTTTTGAGTGATACTGACAGCCCGAAACAGAAACTGCTTTGACGACATCCCTTTTGCATCTGCTGTCATTTGCTATTTTTCCTATGTGAATAATTATTGTGTGCACAGGAACAGGTGCTTTCAGCAGCCATGTTGTGAACCGTGTGCAGTTGGGACTCAGTCTGCAGCCTCAGACAGCGCCCTTTGCTCATGCCTGCTTCAACTGTTATGTAACTCGCCGCCCAACCCTATGCACTCTTCCTGTTTCTGATTGGCCCTGGAGAAACCACATATTTGCATATCATGTCCTAACTGGGTGACTGAACGCATGCCCTGGTGGAACTGCCGATTTCCCTCCTTGTACTTTTCTTGTGTCTCTATTAAGCTTTAGAAAATCTGACCACAGTATTAGAAGCTGCTTGGTTCTATTATCTTGGGGTCAACCTGATGTACCGTTTCAGAGTTCCAGAACACAGAACAAGTTTGTTTCTTTGGCAGAAGTACAGGATACAGTGGTCCTGGGAGAAGAAGCTTATGTCAATAAATGCACGACTGCTCAAGTTTCTGTTTGTACTCTGGAGATCATATTAGATACTCATGCTGGCTTGTGCATCAGGGCTTCAACAACAAAAGTGTGCTGTCAGTGTAAAGCACAGGGCTCCAGATTTGTCTAATCAAGTCTGAAATGTACTCTTTTCAGAAGGCTCATATATGGACCACGTTAAGCCCAAGATTGCGTCGGTTTAAAGGTTGCAGCCTTTCGAATCTAGCTTGATTGCAAATGCTTTCGGTTGCAATAAATTCTATGGACCACCAAAGACGCCTGGGAAATATTCGCAATTTAATCACGCGAGAATAACAAGCTTTAAAATCAAATTAGAAACATATAGATGCCCTTCTGCATAACCACATTATAGGTTTGAAGTTGTAAAGTCCAACACTAAAAGAACTCCGTAAACATCACACTTCCACAGCCGTTCTGCCAGCACTGCAGTTCAAGTCGTCTTTCGGTTGCATCCTGCATTCCGTACTCTGCTCTGTATCTGCCTATTATCTTATTTAATATTGTCTTGTAGTTTGTGGAGTTAAGACATGTACATTTTAAGAGGCCTCGATTAAAGTCATTTATGGTGAAATTACCAGACAAAAGCACAATTGCAGTAATTTTACAGTAATTAGGATGATGTCACTGGCAGAAATATGACTAGCCTCAGAGCTGAGAGAATTAGGTCAGTGTTTTACAACATTAGCAGCGCTAAGCAAATTTCATGCTACGTGTGATTAACCTACAGCAGGTTTTTTTAAATGATCACACAGAGAAATTTACAGTGTATAAAAAAACCCGGCTGTTGCTATTGACTCCTGGCTTTACATGAATGTATTTTTGTGTGACCGTTACAGAATTCCATTCAGCTATTGCCATTATGTCTTGTAGAGTGCCAAATAAACTCGTTAGAAACCAAAAAAAACTCTAGATGCTTTAATGTGTATTTTAACATAGCCCAGTCCAGATTCAAAGTCAGATTATAGGTAATTAACCTTTGTTTGTCATTTTAGCCAAGTCAGCTTGATGATGTGCACAAACTATAAATTACTTTTAAAAAAAAATTTCTTTCCACAAGTGCTCAGATTCATGGAAACAAACCTCTCTGATGTTTCCTCCTGGAGGGGACATGAAAGCTGGAGGAAGCTGCTTGTTACAGGACCATGGCTGTTGGCTCCAGTATAACAAATGTTGTATTTTACAGAGCTGGTTGTTTTGTCTGGCCTATATTCTGTGTGGGCTCTTTGCCCTGCAGCCATTTTCTTTAACTGAGTGAACCTTGGCTCTTTCTTTCTGCCTAGTTTCCGAGCCCAGAGGTTATATAAGTCTATGCACTTTTGTTCTGCTAACGGCAGTTATTCTTTCTGGCATACAAACTCTATGCCTTTGTGAGCGACCACAATACAATATATAACTATGTTACCATATGCGACCATTTTATGCAACCTGGCCACAAATCTCCTGCCGCCATAAGGGAAGTTTGAAACATTCTGCACTGCTCTTGAAAAACATCAATACACCTTATAGAGCAAGAGGCCGGACAAACACCGCACCTCTTCACAAATACTCAGCAGTTGCCAATGGAAACAGTCCTTGGGACAGTGTTTGAAGAGCGATTGACTGAAGGACTTTTGGCCTTGCGTTTCTAGGGATTGATTTATTGACGTGATAAACCTCATTTCATCCATTCAGTTCAGAAAAGGCTCAAGCTTCATCAGTCCTCCAAAACAGCGAGAGTTCGGGGAACAAAAGGCGTGCATGAGAGTTCTTTGGAAACAAATCAAATCTAGAGAAAAAGCATGCAGGCCGTCCTCCAACTAGGACAGAATGTACAAGCTGAATAACATGCGTTAATAAGCACACAGATGTCATTTTGCACGGCTGATGAATCAATGCAGTGTTTGATTTGCTCTTGGATTTGGTGTCAACAATGTGTCGTGGCAGATATGGGGCGGAGGTTGAGCTTTACTTCTGAGATCCTAAAACCAGTGTGAGCAAAGATTCAGTGCCTGGTAGAGGAAAGGAAAGGAAGGGCTGATACACTGATCCTGTGCTGTATGTGTATGTTTACACCTCCACCCTAATGTCATGTGCTCTCATGTGCACTGAGTCACCTAATCCAAGGAACCTCCACTGAGCTGGAATGTACTAAGTTGTAAAAATCAGGGTCATTTTAGTACAGTTTGGTCCAGTACATTTATACATTTGTATACGTTTGACACCTCAAAGCAGCGTACAGTTTGTATACATTTTTAATGTATTAGAAATGTAAAGTTCCTTAAATGAGTTAATAATTAACACCTATTTTACTTCCTCTTTATTTAACAGCATTATTTTATTACTAAAGCATTTTTTTGAAACTGCAGAACTTTGCTGTGTATAGCTGTACTAGATTACCCAGCTGTAAATATTTATCCTTCTGTTCTTTAGTAATACTGTTAGTTCTCTAGAGAGTCTAGGTTATAACTAAACAGTTTTGACACAGACATGTTGACAGAGAGACAGAGAGAATGATGCCAAATGGATGGTTAAAATCAAAACAAATGAAAATAGTATTCATTATGGCTTATGATTAATAACATAAGATAATATCATTATTAATATATGCCTGCTAGGATAACTTTCTCTCTCAGCAGTTCATGACCTGTTGGTGACAGAAAAACAGAATATAAAAACACAATAAACCACAGCTGATAAGCATTCCAGTGTATTTTACTGGAACACAGAGATTTATTGACATTCACTATCTCATGTATAATATTCTGATTCATTTTACCTGCCATACATTTTTCAAAGGCTGTGTGACCGCGGCTCACTGTCAGAGACTTTGAGAACCCCTGCTGTAGTGTATGTGAGCAATCTTCTCCCACCTGCAGTCTAGCAGATACACCGTGCCCTGTGCACTGTTTTCTGTGTTAACTTGCTCATGCTTATATCTAGACCTCCACAGTTATTCCAGTCATACTAGCATTGATTTCTCACTCTGCTTAGCTGGT
>JAZGTJ010014959.1:2543-13728 GCA_036877575.1 Botia almorhae
AAACTAGTACCATGGTATTACCATAATATTCTTTAAAGTATCATGAGTACCCTGCCAATATCACCCTGCTATTCGTGATTTTGATAATGATTTTGTACCATCATATATATATAGATAGCACAAGCAGGTAGTAAAGGTAGTAAAGTTTGGTGGGTTAAAATATAAAGTATAAAATATAATATAAAAGTCAAAAGTACAATGACAAAAGTATCTGGCCACTTTCTGGTTGCCAAATGTTATTGGATTATGTTGTTAATAGTCATAAGCCCCTTTCACATGCTGTCTTTACTGGTAAATTGCTGGTAAATTTAAAAAAAAATTTTGGTCCTGGCAATTTACCAGTAGTAGAAGTTAAGGTAAGGTGCTATGCGTGAACACAGAACAGGATTACTTGTACACTTGTACACTTGTTCATCTAATATGATGTTGTTGAGCCAAAGCAACTATATGAATGTAAATGTTTGCAACATAAATACAGACCACATGCATTCAGAAACAAAATCAAACCCTGTCAGAGTTTAAAACACAACACTGTCTCGTGCTTACTCACGGTTAATGACATCACAGAGCTTACCGGTATTTTGGTATTAAGATGTGAATGGTATGTTACCAGTGAAAAAGATGAAACACCACTGCTTGTGTGAATGGCACTTGTGAATTTAGTAGTAAAGTCATTCTGGTAATTTGCTGGTAAATTACAAGGATTTCTGTGTAAAAAGGGCTATTGGGATGAATTACTCAATCTGTGTAAACATAAGAGGAACTGACTTCTTGCACTGTAAGCCAATCAAATAATGCCTCTGACATGTTTGACCTGTAGTTCTCTGAAAGGAATACTGCATTATTTTTGGGAAGTTAAGTGTTGTCTCTTACAAGAACATTTCCCCTCTTTCTCAGGTGCACAGTAAGGACAAGAAGTACGTGTGTAAAGTGTGCAGTCGTGTCTTCATGTCTGCCGCAAGCGTGGGCATTAAGCACGGCTCCCGTCGCCACGGCGTCTGCGCAGACTGCTCGGGCCGGGGTATGGCAGCTTTGCTGGACCAAAATGGCGAGGATGGTTCACCAGAAGAAGAGCTCTTGTATCCCGGTGACCATCGCTTCCCTGATGACACGGCCGATGGTGACGGGGAAGAGGAGATGATGGGGGAGGCGGAGCTGATGGGAGAAGGTGAGGAGGAGAACGGGAAATGGCGGGCAGGCTCGGGGATGTCTCAGCGAGATGACAGAGCAATAGATGATGGGAAAGAGGAGAGCGACTCGGCTCTGGAGGCAGACGCCAGGGCAGGAAGTGAGAAAGACTTCAGTTGGATCTCCTAGTCCAATGCCTGGAACCTAAACCAAGATCAACCACCTGTTCCTGCAAGGACATACACTTAAGCTGGGGCAATCGAATCTCAGTATGTGGAAGAAGCCGCACACAGAGAGATCCTTGAGATGCCCACAGAGCTGCCAAAGGAGAGACAGTGGAGAGTCTTCTCGCCCAGTCTCTGTGTGCTTCTGACCCAGGCTTTGGTTTGTCATTTCCTTTCTTCCTACATGAGGACCAAACGGGTTTTTCTGTGTATGTGTTTGCTATTTCCTCAGAAAAAAGAGATTTAAGTTGTCTTGAAGATTGTCCAAAATCAGTACCATTGCATTGATGGGTCAGAAAGTGTACGAAAGTGTGCTCTTGCCATACGGTCAGTCACCACCAGGGGGCGCCAACTTATCTATTGAGAGTCTGAAGACTTGCACCATTTTTGGCACATTGTTGAAACTGCAACAGACTTGCACTTTAAAAAACAAACGTTGACGAGATTCCTATCAATTCCCTGTTTCTGTGGTTTACATTTTTATTCCAATTTACATATATATGGTGACCGCACCTACCTTTAAGGATATACAGTATGTCCTTATGACTGTTATATATGAACATTTGTGCTAGGTTTGCTAATTATAATGTATGCCTTGTAATGTTTTATTTAGTTTCAGTTTTCTTTATCTTGAACATTTCTGTCAAAGGGGAAAAATCATGTATATAGATAAATATAAATGAAAAGTTTGATGACTTGTGTTTTCAAAACAGATGAGGGGAAGATAAGTGAACACTATGCAGAAATCAACCTTTCTAGTTCTCAACAATCTTTATTCTCTCTATTATGGGAGCAAAAACAAAGTCTTCAACAGATGAGAAAGAGAGAGACTGGATGAGAGAGTGAAAATACATATATGGAAATATTACTTTTGTCCCACTGTAATATTTCCTCATTATTTGCATTCCATAGTGGACACTGTCAGGGATAGGGTCAGTTTTATACAGATGCTTTTCAGTGTGGTGTGTTTCTTTAAAAACCCTGTATGCAAATGTGTGTATTTTGTAGGTTTGTTATTGGTCAGGGCAAGCCGGGTGGGTGGGGAGGGGGTTGTTGTAATCCAAGATCAAACTCTCTCTTCTGGTCCCTATCACTCTGTGTTTTACAAATTTAGCATTTTTGTGCAACCTTGCCATTGTGTTTGACTGAGTCTGCCTCTGAAATATTACAACCTGTGTGATTTGACTGGAAGATATCATGCCTTCCCTCAAAATATTTAATGCTCTAACTTCTGAAATATTTCGAAATACATGCATCAAACCACATCTTTGATCTTTCTTTCTACTTTTGGTGTTCGGTCCATTTAAGATACAAAAACATACAAAGATATTCTATAACGAGACCACCCAGACTGATGTGTGCTGTAAAGTAAAATTGCTGTTCATTTATTGGGCTGAAAAGTTATTTATTTAGTTTGTGTGTGTGTGTGTGTGTGTGTGTGTGAGAGAGAGAGAGAGAGAGAGAGAGAGCCTGATTGCCTGTCTGCATCTTTACTATTCTGTTTGAATCTTGTACCAATATAGAAAATATGTGTGTGTGCGGGTGTGTGTGTGTGTGGAGGACCGGGATTATGAATGTCTTTCTACACCTTGTGCCAGAATATTTGAAAATGGAAATAAAATGCTTTATTATGCTTTACTTACTATGATTAACAAATTTTAATTATTATGGTTACTGTTGATGTTGTAATTATTATTGTTATTGTTATCATTATTAATGTTATTATTATTATTATTAAGTGCTGGATGCTAAGCTTTATTATCTGTTTAATTTTGATATTTCCTTTCTTCAAAAACGAAGTGTAAAACTTTCCAATCTTGCCTTTCTATGGACAGCAAGCCATGTGGCTTTCAGAAGTAATTATATTGTGCCAGTTCCATGCATTTCTGAGTGTTACTTGAGACAGTTTTAGTTGAACCTTCTGACAGCTTAACTTACTGATTAAGTGTTGACAGAAAGGTATATACAACACATGCTTCTATATTACTAACATACACTAAGTAATGAATATTATACCAAAAAAAATCTGGTATACATTGTATACATCTAGTGTTTTTGTTTCGATTTGGTGTACAGGTGCAAAGCTTTGATCAAACAGTAACTTGCTTGATTTATTTTAATTTTTTCCCATAATTTTGAGAAAGCACCAATTATTGTGTTGTTATGAAGGGCCACTTCAAAGTACAGTTTTAAGAAGAATTTCAGCTTTAATTTTGTTGCCCTTGGAAACATGCTCAAGTTTTAATGGATGTTCTCTACTGTATGCCATTACTCTAGATAATTTGGAAGGCCAGCCACTGTCAAGTGGAATTATGAGAAAAGTATGCTTGACAATTAGAATTTGTACAAGCTTTAAAACCTCAAATATCATTGGGCCTTGTGCCAGGCACAACTGATATCCAAAAATCCTTCCTAAAACTATTGGACATTTAGCTTTTCCTGTTTGTTTAATTTGTGTTCTTTACCTTTAATTGAAATAAAATCTGTTGGAATTTAAAAAAGAAAATGGATGACATCATTTGAGTCCCTTATGAATCCTCATGCTCAAAGTAAACATGGATTTGATCTAGGCTGGAAGTGTTTTAAATGAAGTGGTGACTTAGTGGTTATCTTTGTTTTACCTCTGATGCTTCTCAGTGATTTACAATCAGGAAACTTCTACTGGATAAACCTAATACAAAAATGTGCCTCTGTGTACCTGACCTACATGTGTATTGTATGTGCCCCAATCTGTGGTTATTTTCCTGTTTGAAGTGTGAAGATTTTGCTCATGGTTTTGCTGCACAATATTTTAGTCAGTAATTAGTTTATTACTTGCTTTCCATTCCATTATTATTTAGCTGACAAAAAAATCTACATAGAAATTATGATACTTAAAACATATTTTTATGTGATCATTAACTATTATTAATGGAAACAGGCACACTGATACAATAATCAAATGCAAATATTTAAGATCTACTCAATGTTTTTAATACATTGCATAAATCATGGATGTGTAATTTATTCATGCAATTTGCCGTTTATTATTGATTGGACTGATTAAATAGAAATTCACAGTTTTTCCGGTAATATTATTGATACAATAATCAAATGAAAATATTTAAGATCTACTCAATGTCTTTTATACATTTATAAATCACAGATGTGTAATTTATTCATGCAATTTGCCTTTTATTGATTGGACTGATTAAATAGAAATTCGCCATTTTACTGGTAATAATATTGATTATGTGATTAATGTTTGTGAGAATGAGCTAATGCTATATAATGTCAGTTTATATGATCTTTGTGGGCAGAAATAAATATTTTGAGCTAATCTGTTTCTATTTGCATCACTACAACTGACCTTCAAAAATATAAATATAATTCCTGTATCATGGACACTTTATAGATGCAAATCTGATTCTGTTACAGTTTGAAAACTGATAAGATTTTCTCTTTGTCAGTTTCACAGAACAATGCTCATACCTACTGTTGTCTAAATTTTGTGTGCTTGTGTAAGTTAGGTAAACAAACTCCAGAGTTATAAATTACTGATCTAATGCAGATTAATAAGAGCAGGTCAACATTACAAATTGCTATAATTTTAAATTTCCCTTGACTAGGGCCATTGCAAGCTGTAAAGATTTAAAGCTGTTATTTTTTTTAATAATTTGCCTGTATTGCAAGGGCTTAGCCATAGTTTAGCAATCAACATTAAACTCTTTTAATACTTTATTCCACACTGTTATCTTTCATGCATTATGAATAAGCTCATTCTTTTTCCTGCTATTATTGTTTACCTTAATTAAACCAGTACAAAATAGTTCACCTTAACTCTACAATGTAATAACTTCCACTTTAGTGGGTGACCTTAATAATTAAACTTAATCATTTAAATTCATAAAAGGATTATATTGAAGATTTTAAGACAAGTTATGAAAGAACAGAACTGACTAAAAATTAAGCAATAAAGTATGAGAGGATGTAAATACTGCCGGTGCCTGCAGTCTCTTTAACTGTGACTACATTCAGAAGAAAACATTGTTTTGAGTGTTTTTTTTTGCTTTAATAATAGTTACCAAATAAAACTTACAGTCCATTTTCATAAACAAATCCCAGATATTTTAAACTACCAATAAGTTAATATAAGGTTAATATCTGACTACTATGCTACAGAATGATATCTTTAGTAGCTACTGTGACTAAATAGGTTTCAGAATTACTGGGATGCTGACTTTGTTTATATCTGTTGGCTTAGTAAACAACATAGAATTCAAGTATCTTGAATTCCATATATGAGGGATGTAAAGGGTATAGTATAATATAGGAGGTCATTTATTCTGTTGATGTAACAAATAATTGGATGTGGTGATTTTTTCAAGACTTGTACCTGCATAAGAAAACAACTGATACCTTAGTTTGATTTGGAGAGGCACTTTCAACATTTAAGCAAAAAATCCATATAAAATTGCTATACTATTTGCTTAGGCAGCACTGATGTTTGTGGAGCCTTTCAATACTACATCACCCTGCTTTTCTTGACCACCCAGATTCCCCTGTTGTGTAAAACATCAGAGAGATATTATTTCTGTCTCCATAGAACTGTGGAGGATTAGATGGTCAGATCTCTTCTGAATCACACCATATTCCCACGACTAATGACATCACATGGAATATATCCATTTACAGACTTTGCATCCAGCCATTTTAAGATTACGATAATCCTTCTCTTTTCCTACAGTCATTCTATATTTTTCAAGTAAGATGTTTGTAGGGGAAGTGGGAAGTGACTGGCTTCTGGACTGAAACATGGGGGCCATATGATTGGCATGTCCACCTGCTGCTGTTTTTCCATGAGTCTCTCTCTCTCTCTCTCAAGTAAACTGTCATGTTGAAATACAGGGGGAGGTCCAGCTGACTCAAGCTTCTGAAAAAAGATCATGCCCGTATCTCCCCACTTGTTCCATAAATACTTTCCTGTCTGTTGAATGAAGGTTATTTTAGATGGCACATGTGGTGTGAGGCCTTGAGTCCCGTCTGGAGCTGCGTGAAGCTTTCTGTGCTCTGTTCCTTCGGAAAACAATAGCCATAGTTCTGTTCTTCAGAACACTCTGGAGCAGATATGTCTGCGCGTGTCGATCAGGAGTCATACACCGATGAGATTGACGAGGATGAGATTCTCGCAGGCCTGACAGCTGAGGAGCTCAGAGAGCTTCAGAATGAGATGGACGAGCTCGCTCCTGACGAGAAAGTTCCAGTAGGACTGAGACAGAAAGACACTTCTCGTCAGATAGTCCAAGGTATTTCCTTCTCTCACTTTGTTGTTCATCGTTATAATAACAGGGAAATCTGTGCTGTAATTAATGAGTTTGAGACTTACTTATAACTCCCAGAAGACCAGAGATACATTTGGCAGTGTCTGTTTATCATTTGTTGTTCAAAATGAAATTTCTTTCCAATTCTTCCTTTAACTATTAAAATGTTTTTGCTTATTCCACCATAAAATCAAATCAATAGTCCATTTATTAATTTATTTGGAAATATCTATGTAATAAGCGAGGTAAATTGCAGAAAATCACAGAACATCACAGCTGACCAATGAGAATCAAAAATTTAAATTAAAATGTAAATTTCTACATTTCACTGCAGATTCCAGTGAGCCACAGTCAGAAGAAGAGATTGATGAGGATGAGATTCTGTCCGGCCTATCAGCTGAGGAGCTCAAACAGCTCCAGAGCGAGATGGAGGAGATCGCTCCTGATGAGAGAGTCCCGGTTGGAATGAGACAAAAAGACCAAACCGAAAAACCACCCACTGGATCATTTGATCACAGATCACTGGTGGAATATCTGTACTGGGAGAAGAAATCCAAACGTATGCTGGAGGAGGAGAGAGTCCCTACAACAATATTACCCAGCAAGGTAAGACTGACAGCCAGTTATTTTCTGTATACAGAAACATTTATTTCATGTCTGTATGTCATATCAACTGAACAAGGTTGCACTACATTACAATGTTCATGTAAAATTATTAGAAACGTACTAATGTGAAATATGCTGAAATTTTGTTGGCTACTTTTACCGAAAATTAATTCATGAAATATTCCTAGTTAAAATCTCTGTTGACAACATCTCTGGCATGCTTTCGGGTTTGTACAAACAAACACAAAGATGTTTACAGTTTTTTGCACTTAAAATAGTAGTGGGCAAACGTTCAACCACTGCCATGTTGTCTTCTAGCTTTACACCACACGTTTTACTGGAAACATCTTTTATAACATTAAGTTTTCCAAAAATTGAGTTTTAGAATCGTTAGATATTTTGCTTCATTGCTTCAAAGTCAGACGATATTTTATCTGACAATCCAATCCAGACAGAATCAACTATTTATAACTCTTGCAACTAGGAGGCCAATAATACTACAACAACAAATGCCTTCAAACAGCAACTGAGCTGTCATGCTGTAATTTCAAACAGGACAGGCTATTTTTAGGCTCTGAGCAAGTTCCTGGAGAGATTAAGTGTTTCATAATTTGTTGTCTGTTTTATAAAGTTATGTAGCACCTGCACATTATATTTGAACTTTCTTTTCGTTTGTCATCACCAGAAGAAAGAACGAGATGAACTTGCAGAAAAAGAAGACAATGACAAAGTTGAGGAGGTGATTGTCTATGAGGAGATTGTGGAGGAGGTTAATGGAGGACAGGGAGATGTTATTGATGAAGTGATTGAAGAAGCGATAATGGAGGTTGAGGAGGAGGAGGAGAAAGCAGAACCGCCTGTCAAAAAGCAGATTGAGGCAAACAGCCACAAAGTGACTTCAGACGATGTTGTAGAGCCACCTTCAGAGTTTGCAGATACAAAAATTGAAACAAAGGCTCACTGTTCAGAAAGTAATGAGACTGAATCTAAAGCAAATGAGAAGAAAGCAGATCCTGTCCAGTCTGACCCGGCTCCTTCATCATATGAGAACTGGGTTCCTGAGAAAGAGGAGAGGGTTATATCTAAGCTGAAGATCCCAAAACTTGCTCTAGGTGGAAACAGTTTTGCTAAGAAAACTGCAAGGCCTTCTGGGAATGAAACCAATTTAGAGTCAACTTTGGATAAGATCCGCAAAAACAATCCTTCTATTACCGATGTCAACCTAAACAACATTGAAAACATTCCCAAAGAAATGCTTCACGATTATGTCAATGCGCTTAAGAAAAACAGACACGTTAAGACCTTTAGCATTGCAAACACTGGCGCAGATGAAAATGTGTCATTTGCACTGGCAAACATGCTTAGAGAGAACAGAAGCATTACCACACTAAACATTGAATCCAATTTCATAACAGGAAAAGGCATTGTTGCAATAATACGTTGCCTCCAGTTTAATGAGACGCTTACTGAGCTTCGCTTCCACAACCAAAGGCACATGTTGGGTCATCATGCCGAGATGGAAGTGTCTCGCCTCCTCAAGGCTAACAACACTCTCCTGAAGATGGGCTACCACTTTGAGCTCCCAGGGCCTCGGATGGTGGTCACCAATCTCCTCACCAGGAACTTGGATCGTCAACGTCAGCAGAGAATGGAGGAGCAGAAGTTCCAGCAGATGAAGGAGCAAAGAAAGGTCATAGAGATGTACGAGAACTCCCTGAACTTGCCTCCTGGCATGCTGGAAATGTTGGGAGGTTATATACCAATGGCTCTACTTCAGGATTCTCAAGAAAAAGCTCAGGAGTTTCCCCAGGAATCTTCAGAACCCTCGCCACAAGCAAATTCTCCTCTGCAGCTCCGGAAAATACAACATCCTGAAACACAACAGCGTTCCCCCAGCTCCGATATGGGAAATCTTTTAAAGGAAGTACAGCTAAAAAAGACTCCAAAACGAAGAGATCCACTTCTAGAACTGAACTACAAGGATGAGAGAAAAGAGGGGAGAGCTAATGTTCATTTGAGGAGTGTTCCTAAGCAGAGAAGCCAAGCAGGTGAAAGAACACTGGACGAGAGAGCCAACCTTAAAGATATGATAAAGACTCTAAAGCCAGTTCCTCGAAGGCGAGAGCCACCTAAAGTGGAAGTAACACCTCGAGATCAGTTGCTTAATGAGATTCGACAGAGCAATGTGGCCTATCTAAAAGCGGTATGTAACACACGTAACAAATTTGCAGCCAATTACTGCTGTGTGTAGCACCAAAGTTCAAACCAGAGTCATTGTTTGCTGTTCCAGAGCCCTGTGACAATGGGGCCAATCCATAAACATTTGGTCCCAGACACAAACAGCTCAGATGACATATATATTACCTGAACTAAACTAGATATTTTTGTGTATAATGTAATACTGTACAATGTTTATACTGTATTTTCCCAGGCCAGTAATCATGCATATTTATAAATAAACATTCACACTGTTGCCTGTGTGACAAAGAATTATCAACAGTTTGCTTAGCTTAGTGAAATTCTTTACGGCACAAGAACTATTCTTGCATGACTGAATAAGACACATTCTTAAAATGAGTAAAGATGTGTGATGCCATACATTTGTTGGCAGGTTATATTCAGATGCATTGAGGTAATACACATTGTTACACACAGATGACATAGATCACTGTGACATCATAACATCATTTCAAAGATGCTCATATGTGTTTTACACCCATAGGTACCTCTTCCAAAAATCCTGGAGTCGAGCGAAACAAGTCTCTTCTGAGCCAGTGGGAAACAGATGGACAGCTCTGACATTAGACACAGATCACAGAGACAGTGGGCAAGTATGTGGCCAAACAATTCCGTGGTGCTCCTAAACTAATGGAGAAAGTAGAGTGTGTAAATTATTTCACCAAATGAGTTGGGAATGGAGGGTCAGGTGGGCCGGTTGCCAATAAGCCACCATGCGGTGGGCAATGTGAGCAACTGTAAAATTTAACATGCATATCATATTATATGAATTTATATTAACCACTGTATGAGATGCTGTGAATGTTAAAGCTGCTGTGTACATGTAGTAAACTTCTTTGGTCTGAGTTTATGTATTTATAGTGTTAATAAACCTAATAAACCTCGCACTTGATTCTTCCTTGACTCCCTTTTGGTTTTAGCTGTTATTGTGATAATTGTGTTCTGAAGTAACTTTTTCCAATTATTATGAATAAGGTAAAACTAATAATAGTTGTTGCTGAGTTCGTCTAACACGGTTATGTCAGAATAGTGCTGCCCCCTGCTGGACAATAGTGAAATATTGCGCTTTTAATATCTTTGAAATGTCCAGGTTCAGGCATGAACAAGATGTCAGTTTGACAGCAATGACTAAGTAATGTTTAAATAAAACATTTTTTGCTCTTTGAAGCAAATGACAGCAAAAAACTACCTTCACAACACAGACCAATTTAAGCCATGGAAATAACAATTAGCTAACTATTATAGTTATAATTACTTTCCCTAAATTCCCTAAATAAATATTATTTTATAAATAATCATTTTTATACTTTTTTATTACTTATCCAAAAAAATGAAAACTCAACATTTACTCACTCAAATGTCCTGATAAAAACAAAAGGTATTTAATAAAAAGATGTTCGTAAGTCGCAGTTTTGGGGCATTTGATTTTCCATACTAGGAAAAAATACAACGGAAGTTGGCGGTGCCCCAAAACTGTTTAAATACCTTCCTTTGTGTTCAGCAAAACAAAGAAATGTGTTTAAAGGTTTGGGGGTTAGGTGTATTCAGTACTGGTTTAGTAGGTACTATTATTCATAGATACTAATAAAAAGGAATAAAATATAAATTACAGCGTTTAAAAGAGTTGTTCATCAAACTATGTGCTGTTTTCAGCACATTTTGGCCATCCGATGTCCCCATCGCACACCA
>JAZGTJ010014960.1:0-13726 GCA_036877575.1 Botia almorhae
ATTTTAATAAAGACAAAAAAAAAGAGACTGTTCTGTAACTGCAGGTTAAAATAAGGCAAAAGATAACTTTTAAACTTTTAAAATATTTTGATTTTTTTTAATTAACATGACACAAGAGTTAATTACTGAAGCCCTGTAAGGACATAAAATATAGAGAGAAAAACAGAAAGGGAATGAAATGAATCTAAGAAAGAAATGTTAATTGGACGAGGAAATAAGAGGAACTCTTACCCAGCAGTCCCTCACACAGATAGATCCTCATGCTAACGTCCTCAAGGGGTGGAACTGGTGTTCCCTTATTGACACCCACAGGCTCCTTCACTCCCAAGTTCAGCTTATGGGTCTTGCCCTACACAGATGACATTAAACATCATTATAGAAGTCATACACAAAGATCAGTTTTTAACACTGACTGGCTAACAGGATTCTTTTACCAGTTAATGCCACATTAAATATATGTTTACTTTACGCTTACTTTATATTAATAGTTTTGTTTATATACTAAATATTTAGAATAAGTTACTGGAGTGAACCAGTTTTACATTTACTGCTTGTATCCCGCATATAACTATGTATATATAACTATGTATATATAACTATATATGGCACCACAAGAAGAATCAAAGCTGTCTTAAATAATGAATCACCCTTTGTGGGATTTGAACCCGCAGCATTTTGGGTGATTATGTGAAAGAGGGAAACAAACTCACAAACACAGAGCTGGTTGCAGGGTTTGTTTCGATCTCGCTATCAGACAAAGTGCCACGCGAGAGATTGAGATGTGGAGCGTGTCGGCCCATCAGACCATCTCCTGCAGTGCTGCTTAGGTCACCGTCTGCACCCAGCGTCTCCCCTGAGCTGTTACTCACCTGCATATCAAAGGTCAGAGGTCAGCAACGATACCATGTGCTAGAGGAGGATCTGCAGTTTGAGTGGATGTAGGAGATCTGAGACTGTAAGAAGTACAGACTGTGTCCAAAACCTAATGAGCTCCCTATAGAGCATTTTAAGGTATCACAGATGCGCTCCTCACAAAAAGTCTATTTTTCTTTGAATGTGGACTGTTAATTGTATGAAGCATGACTCTATACAGAATGTTTTAAAAGGTCACTTGCATGACTCTATTTCAGTCAGGATGCTGCCTATGTAGGACCTATATATGATCTAGATATACATCTAGAGACACATGACATGATATAGACTTATATAAACATGAAATGAATGTTTCTGTAGGTTTAATTAGGTAAGGGATGGTGATGTTTCTGTATTGGCCATGCCCTACCACTGTGCTAGCCTCTGACTCCTGGCTGGTGCTTCTCGTCAGAGCAGAAATCTCTGAGCTGGCCAGGGACTCTGTGTCACTCTTCTGCAGAAGAGGAACAGAGAAGATAAATGGACAAAGACAGCAAACAGTCAATGTGTGTGAATATGTTTATATTATATTTGCATATATTTCATTTTAATATAAAAGACACATATTCAAAAGGTGATCAGGCTTTACAATGTATATCCTTTTGGGGGTTTAACCTCTCACCTTTAGGTTATTACCAACCTGTGAACCAAAGGTCACACTGAGGCCACTGTCCGCACTCATCTGAGACGACTTCTCCTCTGTGTCACCAGCTTCCCGCTTTGTTCCATCAGCCCCTGTAGAAAACACACAGTCATCTTTTTCATCAACTCCCTGCACTGCATTCTGGGATATCACGTGACTAACAGCAAGCTGAAACAATCGCTCTTCTGCGGAGCATCTTTATTAATTCTTTATTTTACATTAAAAACGCTACTCACTAAGAGAATAAGGTCTATTTCAGCCAGCTGTCACTTATTACATTATAAAGCAGGCAGAGAAAGAATAAAACATGTCTGTGGTCACATTAGGAAACTCACAGAAGCGCATCAGCTGACATTGTGCTGATCAGTTCACAGTAGGACTAGATATCACTGACACACAGAAACAGTCACACATGCAGGCAAACAGTCAACCAATCAGACACGAGGAGGCTTCAGATGCTATTGGTGTGTAGCTCGCTGCTTTAAAATGAAGGAACTCGTAGAGCAAATGCAAACCTTAGCTTGTTTTGGACCGATTACGCTGTAAGAGGCTTTGACACCAAACAAAGTACACAAGCTGCACTGAAGTTTGGAGAAGATTAGCTGGCTTACACGTAGAACATTCTTCCTGGACAAAGTACAACTGATGAAAACAGCGCAGGGATCTACAGATGTGTTTTTAAAAGTCAAACTATTTTTTACTTTTTAGCATCTTAATATGTGGTCATTGCACAAAATGCTGGAAAATTGTTGATATGATGGAAAAAAACACCCAGCTGACAAATATGACTTTCAAGAAAATAATACTGCTGACAGAGGAGGCTTTACTTAGCTTTACTCAAACTTTACATATCTAAATGGGCTCTGCAGGGGTACTGTAGAAGAGTAATTTGGGGCAGATTCTGCTGTTTAAGGAAAGAGGACTAATGCAGGTAGAAATGCCGTTTCCTTGTTTTGCAATTTTTTAAAGGACCTCTAGCTGGGTGCTTGGGGAAATCTTACTCTGTTTTTTTTCCAAAGCTTTTTGCTTTCTGTTATCCTGGTGCTTGCTCCACAATTCTACCCAAGATGCATTGCAAGCATGGAGAGAAAGACAGAGAGAGAATCAGAAAGCGGGTTGAATCGTCAGATATGGAGGATGAACAGTGCAAAGTCTCATTTTCCAAAACAAGGATGTTTTGTAATGTTCACACGTAGCCACATATGCAATCTACAGTGAGGCTATCACATCACGTATGATCACAAACTCTTACTTAAACTCAATCAAAGCTACAGCTCCATTACAAAACATCCAGAGCAACTCTGTTCATCAAAAGACAAAATGATGGATTTTATACAAAAAACAGCCTCATGCCTTAGCTCACTTTCCCCATCTTAGTCATCCAGAGTGGGCAGTGGCTCTCCGAGGCAAGGGTGGATGGCCCTGAAGATGCAAAAGGCATGAAATGAAGACGGCAAATCAGCCTCACAGCTTGTGGGTGAAATGAGGTGTTGTAGAGGCTGGAGATGCAGTTTTAGAGACATTCCGTAGATTGAGAGATGCGTTATTACTGAAGAACAGGTGACATCATGAGTGTCAGTGTTTGTGGAGGGCGTGGTGGATTGACCCCTGTAAACAGACCCAGATATGACCACCAATCAGAGGCTTCGGCCTAAGCATCAACAAGCTGCTATTGGCTAAAATGGGAGCAGACTTATGTGCTTCTGCTTATTGTAGGACTGTCAACAGGGGAGGGAACAGCTCAGGACCCCTTTAAAGAGAGTAGTGGTACAGTCCAAGACCTTCACTGTCCCACCATTTAACTCTCGGCTACACAGAGCTGCAGGTCCAGGAATTAAAGTGAAACTTACACTAACATGCATTCAATAGATTTAAGAGGAGCCAAAAAGGATTTGAGACACATTCCTGAAGTCAACATAGATGCACATTCGTCACAATATTCCAGTAATGTGTCTACACCAGCCGATGCCCTTTTGAAAGAACTCATTTAATGGCTCCAAAAGCTAAATTGTTTCAGGAGCAGTCATACTACACTGTTTGAGGAAGTCTTAAGCCATGTCAGTTCTTAGCACAAAGCTGGTGTAGACAGTTAGTGAAATAGAGGATGGGGACGGCAGGGCCACACGCCCCTGAAAGCTCAGGGCACATAACAAGCAGAGAGGAGCATGCAGTGGGGACGGATTACACACCAATAGAGGCAATTAAATTCTCTTCGTTAAGACTCCGCGTATCAAACTGCTGTGACATTTTCCCAGAGGAGGGGGGCGGCAACTGGATACGGGGAACCAACAGCGTGCCTGCTGCCCTGGCGCTCTCCATTCGAACCGATGGGCTATCCTTACTGCCTGGGCTGCTCACGCCCTCAGTAGGGCTCCGTTTTCGCTTTTCCGGATCTGTAAGTCACAAATGGGTGACGAGCGCAGGATACAGAAAAACAGGAAGTAGCAAAGACACACGAAAATACAGGACAGAAGGTCAATTTAAAGGTATGGATGATTTTTGTACACAGTTATAGAAAGAATGGCTGAAACCAATCAAATTATTATTATTATTATCATTCTAACATGGTTATTCTTATTCATAGTCGAATGTTTTAAAACTTTAGGGACATGTTCTTACGACCTAAAATTGTTAGTTGGGATGACGTTGATATAGACAATATAAAACTCATGTGGCACGAGGCCACATTTGATGCAAAAATCTGAACATTCAAATGTTTAACAAATGTTAGTTGATCGTTACCTTTGGTTTGGTAGTGTGTGCGTGCTATCTCAAGCAGACTGAAGACACTGGCCATGCCTCCTAGCCCAGCATTAGTGTAGGAGTGCTCCAGACTAGACACTGTACACTTCAACAGGTCCAGCATGCCTTTATAAACCTTTCTGTTGATCTCCTGTAGGCACAAGCCCACAAAAATATGATAGAACAGATGAAAGATTACAGACTTTTGCTTAAATTGCATGACTTGCTTCTGTTTAACAGTCCCCATGTCTCTGGCTTACCACGTCTCTTATGACTTCCTGCTGAGCGTCCTCCTCTGATTGGACAGTGCGGTTCAGTTTGCTCAGCACGAAGACACGCAGCTGTTCGTTCTCCAGCAAGCGACGCACCTTCTTCATGTTCAGCCAGCCCACACCCTGTCCATCGATCACACTCTGAACCATCTCTTTTAAAAACTGCTGGTTTTCACTGCACAACATACAACACCACAATTTAATTTAAGCCAGTGTCTCATATTCACTTTTTAGGCATGCGATTTTAATTTACATTTATGCATTTGGCAGACGCTTCTATCCAAAGCCACTTACAATGATTTAAGCCTATTATTTTGTGTTCCATAAGTATTTAACCCATAACCTTTGCTCTGCTGACACAATGCCCTAGCAATTGAGCTACAGAAACACACAAGAGTTACTTTTATTACTTTTACATTTCAAGCTCAAAATTAAAACACTTTTTCATTCTCCAGCATTCTGCATTTGCGCTGATCTAGCACTGCATTATTCTAGTAATTCATTGAACTTTGGTATGATAGAACTACTCGTGTTCTTTTGTTCCTCAGAGTATTTAAGTCTGCTTGTATTTTTCTCGTATAGTTACATGTGATTGAAAGATACATTCACAAACACAGCAGCAGCAGTACCTAGTGTTGTTGGCTCTGCCCTGAGGAGATGGAGGCTCTCTCTTGACAGTGGGGCTGTGCTTAATAACTGATGATTTTTGATCTACTAGTGCTCTGGGAGCCCGGGCACCTAGAAGAGACCAATCACATGTTAGATCTCACATGAACGTCTGTGTGTCACATGGAACCTGCTTCCACTGTCAACCCCTCACACACACACACACACAACAAAACAGTAGTTTAATTTCAAATTAAATTGCCACTATACACATCACATATAAAAAAACACACATCTAATAAACACTCAGCACAACACAGAAACACAACGTCAAAACACACTGTGTAGTTTATGATGTCTACACAGATGTTTTTGTTTTGACAGTTGGAGAGCAACAGAAGGACTGGAGCAGTAAAGGGAGTAAGTACAGGAGAAGTGATGCACACATACACATGATCAAAGAACAGAGTGAAACTGATGACGAGCCAATGGGAGGATGAGAGGTGTGTAGTGTGGACAGATCAGGGGCCTGTGTTTACCTTTGAGGCTGGGGAAGGGGGTGTTCATTTCTCGTGCTTTATTAGGCAGAGTCAGACTGGAGAGACCGATGCCGTGGTTTTTATACAGGTTACCTGCACACACACAAATGTACAAAGGTAGGATAAGCAGTTTCATAGAGGCTAGCAATAGCAAGCTAGCTCTGAAAGCATAAGATCCCCCTCTTCATAGCGCTCTCCAAACCCCGCCTCCTCCAATAGTGCCTGGCAGTTTGCAAATACGCAGTCTGACAGGCGAGTAGGACATCCTATCATTGCATTTGGACCAAGTGCAATGATTGGACGAACATTTACTGGCCCTGTGCTTTCCACAGAAGATATATAAATATATTTAGACCACTTTAATTATTAACTGCCATCAGGATGCAAAGAAATGATTACGATTAACAAATAAAAATGACACCTGGGGATGAGCAACAGCATTAGAAATGAATGAGGGTTTGCTAAGCTGGCCACTCACTGGCAAAAGACATGAGTCCCCCGAAGCCATCGTTGCTATTGTTGGAAATGGTGGAGTTTGGAGAGCTATTTCTGGAATCTCCCTCTCCATCAGATTCACCCGGAAGCTTCAGACTGCTGGGTCTCAATGGCCGAGATGGTCTAAACGCACACGTGTAGTTCAGAGAGGGTGAGCAGCATGTTTTTGACTGTGTAGGACAATGCCCACATATTTACTGAACACATACTTGTTGCCATTGAGATTCAGGTTGAATCGTGGTGTGTAACTCTCCTCCTGCTCATCTGCTTCAGCTTCTTGCGCATCCTCTGTGGGAAAGCCGTACTGGGGTTCAAAATAAGGGTTATCATACCCTTGCTTCTTATTGGCTGGATCCACGGAGACCGACTCAGGGGCGGGTCTTGGGCAAGGCAGACCTCCCAGTCCCGGAGCAGAGTTCTGGGGGGCCTTGATTGTCGGCGCCTCCATCTCAACCGGTTCCTTTGGCTCCTGCACAAAAAAACACACACATACTTAGTTTAAGTGTCACAATTCATGAGGTTTACTCTAGATTCATTTACAGTGACATATACTGTACTCACATGGTTGACTCCCTGTATGATTGTACTGGGGCTGGAACTGGCCGTGGTGCTGGAACTGGACCGGAGCGGCTGGCCATCACAGGCCTCCGTGGGGCCCTCTGGATCTGCGTCGCGTTCTCCACTCTCCCCTTTGAACTCCTGGAAGTCATGGATCTCCACCTCCTTCGCATCTCCCAGTGCAGCATGAGTTAGGGGGTCAACAACTAGAGAAAACAGAAATAGTATGTTGTATATTCATTATATTGTAATTCAAACATGTCAGAAGATCAGAGTTTAAAGCATTTATCTTGTGGATCTACAGGGTGATAAAACAGGAAGTGACAGTTGCTTTGAGCCCGTGGCGTCAGGTTATAAATGGAGAGACTAACCAGGCGTGTCCCCCTGAATGTCTCCTTTGATCATCTCATTTACAAAGTCCCCAAGAGACGAGTAGGAAGAGCTGGAGTCATCATATCCTTCACTATCGCTGCCGCTGTCAACAAACAGTAACATTACATTACATGTAGTCATTTAGCTGACGCTTTTATCCAAAGCGACTTACAAATGAGGACAAGGAAGCAACTTCAATTACAAGGAAGCAACTTCAATTACAAATTAGTAAACAATCAAAAAACAAATATAAAGCTACAACAGATGATGACATTAAATATTCACAAGGTAAAAACTTTACAGGATGAATTGGGGGGGTGGAGCATAGGTGTATGTGTTTGCATGAGAGTAAATTAGTCTGTGTGTGGTCCTGGTATTCATTATGTTATATGGGGCAAATGTCCCCACAACTATAGTAATACCAGTAAATTTTGACCTTGTGGGGACATTTTTTGGTCACCATAGGAAAACTTAAAATGATACAGAATGATAGTTTTTGATCATCTAAAATAGCAGAATGTCAACTTTAGAGCTCAGGTTTAGGGGTAGGGTTACTGTAGAGGAACAGAATGTACTGTTTGCACAGTATAATAAAAACTATGTCCCCATAAAACACAAAAACCCAACTTCTCTGTGTGTGGGAGGTTATTTAATCATACAATAGGGACAATTCTGCACTCAAAAGTCAAATCTGAGCAAAACCTCCTTTTGGGAATGTCCTAATTTGTAAAAACTGTATAAAAGCTTTTTTTAATAACATTGTAAAAATACATAATGTGTGTTTTTTAGATGTTAACATAAAGAGTGTGGGTTTGAATTAGGTTATGGTTTTCATAACTAGCTGTGTATAAAAACAATGGAACTCCATGGAATGTCCACATTTAGACAGATCAGTAAATGTGTGTGTGTGTTGTTCTGAACCTGTCATCTGTGGGGTCTGAATCATTGGTCTCGTCCTGCAGTGGTCCATTCAGTGCCTCCGCCAGATGAGAGTTCCCATCATACACGCGGTAAAACACTGGCTGTAACTGGTGGGCATACCACTTAGACTTATCGCCTATTAGTGAGGGGTCGTACACACCTGACACACAGAACACAAGATAATTACTAATAATCAAACACACAGTGATTGCAGCAGTAGGAGAAACACATAATGTCCTTTAAACTATATGGTATTGCATGTGTAGGGACACAGAAAGTTTTTTATACCGCCGCCATTTCCTCTCATAATGGCTATTTATTATAAAAATGGTATCAGGAGGGGATCCACTGACATTTACATTGTAATTTATCTATACACAAAAAACTGAATCCCTATAGTGTAGCTATAATGATAACTGACTCATCATCTGAAATCAGTCAGTCGTTTGGTTCATGTTTTTATGTAGATATGATAAAGCTGCAATCTGTAACTTCGAATGATAAACAGTTATTGAACAGCTACATAACAGATAACAGATCACTGTTTAAAACGCTCTCCTTTCATTACCCCTATTCACAAAGGTATGTTTATAACAATGATTTATAATTTGAGCTGTTAATTCAGACATCCTGGTAAATGTCAGTTTGGCTTCATTTTACTTCAACGTAATGAAAAGTGTGTAAAACAACCTGCAATTTTATGGGTCAAACAGAGATGGCGATAGAGGGACAAAAGTTATGAATTGTAGCTTAAATAATAGAAAGTTGTGCCTGTTACTGGATGAGTAATGTGCGTAAATGATTATGGTCATTAGATTTTAGAATTGGGTTGGTAAATAGGTTTATATTTTTTTATATTTTCAGTACAGAAAATACAGGTTCAGCGCCATAACTGTGCTTGGGGCTTCTAAAGTTTGTGGTGTGTCTGTGTGATTTCTCTCTCACTGTTATGGATCCTCTGGAAAGCCAGGTTGGTGGGATTGAGCGCCCACTCTCCATAGTACTCCACTGCCTGAGTGTGAGAAAGCTTCTCGGTGAACATACTTCTGCGCGGTCGTGAGGCAAGGAAAGACGTAGCCTGGAACGCCACCACGGGCCGGGGGAAGAGACGCAGAGTGCGCGTGTGCATCTGGAACCCTTGTAGCACATTTGGAGAGTTGAAGAACCTCACCATTGCCACTCTAAATAACAAAATAGAAGTAAATACATTTCAAACAACTATCGTGCACTTTATGATGCATCTTAATAAAATATAACATCCAAAAGCTGCAATCAGTAACTTTTTTTGGTTACAAATAAACAAAAAACAGTTTTGGAGTAAATACATAACAGATCAGTGTTCCAAACGGTCTTCGTGTACATGCAACCATAAGCATATAATATTGATTTATAATTTGAGCCGCTGGACCTGATTTTCCGGGTCAGTTTGGCTTCATTTGAGTTCAGCATACATAAGGGAAAGTATGTAAATAACCTGTAATGTTATGTTTTAAACAGAGACATGCCAAAACAGCCGTTCCACTCAATCACTCGTTTAATAGACAGATACTTCATACTGTACCTTGTGGCGACATCCACAGAGTCCACGTCATTGCCGTAGATGAGTGGGTTAAATTCAGTGGAGGAGGGAGAAGCTTTGTCACGGCCGGGGGCCAGCAGAGACAGATCCTGTCCCTCTTGAAACTTCTCCAGGTTCAGAATGGGCTGAGTGTTCATGCTGGCCAGAGCCTTGAGAGAGAGAGTGAGAGAGAGGTAGAAAAGCGAGATGGGTAAAGGAGAGAAAAATTAAACAATCGATCTCGGTGGAAAATGGATTTAAAAGCACCATCGTCTCAGGTAACTATGTCTCTCACTGAGGATCTGAACTATCAACCCCAAAACAAGCCCAAAGCCCAAAACAAGGTCACTGTTTACTTTTACAAAAACATGTACTAGAACTTGATTAGTGGTTAGAATGGGGCATAAGAACCATCTGACCAGTGGGGGTGAATACCTTACAAACCTTACCAGTAGGGATATCAACTCATTAATATTAATTAGGCGTTGTAACATTCCAGTAGTTCTTGTCAATGAGTCATAACAGACATACCAGATTATCATTTATTACTTGTGTGTTTGTTCAGTTTACTGAAGCGACCAGCTGGGAGAGGTTTCTACTTGTTCTTCAAGTCATTGTTTTAAGCGGCCTATACGTTTTTTTCTCGCATTGTGACCAAAACTATTATAGTATATATAGTATACTGATTATTACTCAAAAAGTGGAGAGGGCAAATTTAGACATTTTTTAAAGTGTGAGGGACACATCCCACTCAGTTAAACTGGTCATTACGCCCTTGGGTAGGTGACTGTTACACAGATTTTCACGGGTATGGAAATGTGGAGGACTACTGCCTGAGACAACAGTGCTGCATTGAGGATTTGAACAGTCAGAGAGTTAGAGGAGAACGGTGCGGTCATTACATAGAGCCAATAACAAAGCACTCTGGGAATTCTGCCATTGCTCACTCAATGCCTTTCAGCTGGCATTCTCTCAGACCCTGCACTGCCACATCATTGGGCCAGCACATCAAAACAAACCAATGACATCAACTGCTTCATATACTCTATTATTTGTCCTTAGGGTTAATGAGTGTAATATTAGTGAGAAGTTGCATTCAAACATGCTTAAGGCAAGCATACTGATGTGCGATCTTTATCTCTCAGAGACACGAGGAGGAGAAACAGCTCAGCAAGTTAAACACAACGGGAGAACGTTTATGACAGCGTGGAATACATAATTATCTAATATTTACTGTCTTAAATATTTCCTAAGGATATAGCAAATTCTCGGTTTGTAGGGCTGCAAGAGACATGTATGTTTGATGAAAAGGATAAGACAGAAATGATGTTTCCGTGCAGACGGCACATTCAAAAAGCAAAGATTGATAAACCTTAGTATCAGAGGTGAAGATCTGCTGTTGGGTGATCACAGTCAACCTTACCAGACACTGAAGAGCACAAGAAAACATGGAGGTAATGTCACATGACCACCTGTCACTGAAAAGGGAAATCATGTGACCAAAGGTGAGCAGACACAGAGAGGAGAGAAACCACAGAGAGAGACAATGAGGGAATATGTAACATACAAAGTCATGAACTGGACAGTATGAGGGCACACAACACACTAGTCTGAAGGAACAGGGCATCCCTGGTTTCCTGGAATAACCAGTGGGTTATGAAATGAAAAGGAGGCAGATCTTACACAAAAGTGTTACTGTAAACCTCAAAACTCAAAGCTTCACCAAAGCTTTATCATATTATCTATACCAACTTGAAGACAGCACAAAACAGTGTCCTCACCAATTACACATCCATAATGTAATGTGTTCTTGAGTGAAACAAGATGGTAAGGAAAAGGTAAGGAAACTATTTTGAACACTGATCTGTCATGTACTTGCTCAATAACTGTTTTGTATTAATTTCAAACCAAAAAAGTTATGGACTGCACATTTAAATAGGGTCATTTTTTATTTCCTGTTAAGTTTAAAGACATTACAAAATAATTCCCCCGAAATGTTCAATTTTGAGTGATAATTAGCAGAATGAGGGAAACATGGGAAGAGTTCCATAACAAACCACTGCATATGCCATAATCAACTTTATGAGATCAAAATGACTATGGCACAATGGAGAAAAATGATGATTGATGGTGATTCACAACGCTGAATAAAGATTCTCGACTCTTAAAATGATGATTCACTGCATCGATTTATTTGACTCGGACGATTACAATGACAGCGTGATAATTATGTTTAATAATGAAGCAAAATGTCAAATTATTTCGGATGAGAAATTCTGCCGCAGACTAGCAAAAACAAAGAACAACAGATTGTTAGATTGTGTTTTAAATGCCTCTCAATGCAACAGAGTTTGTCAGTGACAATAACTGGTGACAGCACAGTAAAATGTTAAAGTCGTTTTCTGCAGGTCTTGACGTTAATGGGTTTTGATTAGGATCAGGGGGCTGAGAATCAGATCAGAGGTTCTAGATTAGGGTTCATGTGGGTTTAATAAAGGGTAAAGAACCATAAAAAAAAAAGAGTCTAAAAGAGGGGAAACTCAAAACATTTATTACCTTCAAGAGCTGGAAACAAAAAAGTGGGAGAATATACAGTCATTATAATACATTAATCACCTTAAATGTTTTTCAGTAAATATTAACATTAGAAATAACGCAGTAATGTGTCTGAGGAGTTATCCATCACTGGTAAACATCTTTGCATTTGCAGGGTTCCCTTTGGTTTGGCTGTTTCTAAATGCAGCATTTTAATTAGCCTCATTTGGAGCACCTGTTAGTTAACCCTGTGTGCTATTATTATGCATTAGTTCTGGAGTCTTTTCTCAGACTGAATCTCAACACAGACAGAACGTGGGTGATAACATCAGCTTCATGTACCTGTTTCAAGTGTTTCTTCAGCTCAGAGGCCTCAGGTTCGGGTAGAGGAGGGAGTTTTTCTGCGTTCCTGGGGGCGAGGACCTGTTTCATGAATATACAAATTAACATGGGATCACTATCAGACATTAACATTAGTTAGTGATGGCCATTTAAGATGATAGTCCACAATCCCTGTCTGATTATTAACGCATGACATACCTTGTTGCGGTCCAGATCTACTAGCCAAACGTCATCTGGTATCTTGAAGCCCGCCTTGTATAGAAAGAAACTGGCAGGTACACCAATGACATATGGAGTGGGTGCTAGCAAGAGCTAGAATGAGGGAAAGGAGAGAGGCTAACTGGCTAATTTCACATAGGGTATGATAGTATATAGTACAGCACATATACGGTATATTACCTACTAATTAATCTGTATATTTAAGCACCACAGTATACAGTACCTGTTCCGCAGAGGCCATGCAGGTGGGCAACAGTGGAATGACTGGAAACATATACTCAAGTGGGTAAATCATTGCCACAAACGCCATGACACTCATAGAAAGAGCGTTGTAATCTCGGGACTGCAGTACCACCTACAGACAGCAGGGGGAGGGTTAGTGAGTATACATGATGGCATCAGTGTAACCCACTCCTTTAACTTAAAAACAACCGATCTACAGCCTCTTCATTGAAGCATGACAGAGCAATAGCGTAGATTTAAAACGCTCTTATATAATATTTTTGCTACCCCTTAAGCATGCACCAGTCTATCATGCAGAGTAAATACAGCATTACCTTCAAAGCGTTTTTTTTACTCTGGCAAATTACAATTTAAATGTGCACAGTAATGTCAAACTAAACACGATGCTCAGGCAGTGTATGCGAGATTTTAAGTGCCAAAATACAAACAGATACTTGTATTTTACTATGATTACTATAGCTTACTGTGTCATTTTCTGGAAAATGGGATCCATGCCCATCCATACCTTGTGTTCCAGGAGCATGCAGGCCAGGACTTGCAGACAAGCATCTACCCCTAATAGCTCCAGGGGCAGGTGGAGAGGGAAGTCTACGATGCTGAATCGGGAGGGGTCAGGAAGGGCAAAGGTCAGCATGGGCTGCAGCTCATGAGGGAGAACTTCTACATCAACACGCCGCTGACCGGCAACAGGCACCGGGGAGCGCAGCAGCCGATATACCCAAGACTCGATCTCCTTCAGGTCCTGTAAAACCAGACCGCCCTTCTCCTC
>JAZGTJ010014961.1:0-13725 GCA_036877575.1 Botia almorhae
AGGATCTCACCGAGTCCTTTCTTGCAGTCTGTGAACTCTAGCCTTTCCACTGCACGATTGATGCCATGTGGCCCCATTATTGTCCTGAAAAGCAGTTATTCCCTCAAACATTTGAACAAGTGATATTCCCACTTAATCAAAACAATCACAAAAAGATATTTATAAATCCACTCTAAACTCTGTTTCTAAAAATAAAGATTACCTTTAGATTACCGTATTTTTGAATAAGGTTGATACAGCATTTACGGTATTACTGTATTTTTGAATCATCATCGTTTTCGATTACAGCAAACAGAATAGTAGTAGAATTAGTCACCCATAACCTGGCACTATAAAAACACTCCACAAATTGCAGAAGTCTATATAAGTGCTTATGCAGGAAGTAGGTTACTGTGCTTGAGTTTATATGATAAACACTCAACTATGTAGGTAAACAGTAAAGCTAAGCGATGAAGGCTTTATGGAAACGCGGTATGTTAAGCGAAAGCCTGATCTTTATTGCATTTAATCCTTAACATAACAGACTGAAATCAAGGGAATACAATGGTTTTGCCTTAACTATGACATTGACTGATGATAATACAGCTCTGATAAATTAGTTTCTTTTATAATACAAATATCATAACACATTTAGTTTTAATCATTTGTTTCTCTTATTATTGTTTATACTTTGCATTAAATATGCCAGCAAAGCAGGGGCCTACAAAAGCTGTTATGATTTCTGAAGAATAATCAAAGACGTAAAAAATATACATTTTTTAAATTCACCAAAAACAAGTCAAATCACAAAACCTTTTTGAGGCACTTAGTTGCTGACTAAATAAACATCTACATAAGATAAAAACTGAACAGTGTTCATGAACAGTTTTTAAGTTCATGTGGCGGTCAGACCAAACTTAACAGAAAGACAAGAACAAACTATTGTGATGCGTTTGACCTGGTTTCTATCTCTACAATTAGGGTTACATGATTGTTCCCCATTTAACTGTAAACAATGTACTTTAATCTCATTGTCACCATCACATTAAGAATACAGGGGACTAATCAACAAAGAGACCTGCAATGTAACGATCTATCCTTTACTGTAACAGGCAGGTTGCAGTTATTGGTCCTTTTTTGTTTATCTAAGTCGAAAGCTTTATACATGCATTTGTCAAACAAACATTATATATGCTATTGCAAGCGTGATGAGCACTACTAACAGTTGTTCACCTCGTACATTTACAGCCGACCTGAACAAAGACAGTACACAACTGTAGTGCCTGAGATGGTTACAAAAGACCCTGCATTAAACTGATCACTTAATTCTAACTAATCTGTCTTACCATGTACACGGCATGTAAGGCTATGCACTGCGGGAATATAACAAACCCACACAGGCATCCCCTGCAGGGTGCTTTTTATTTGCCTTGTTCTTATTTTACCTTCCTGTTGTTCTGTCTTTGTGACGATGATGATAAAATATTCTCAATAATGGTTTTTGTTGTTCTCTGCTGAGGTTTTAATGAGTTATGCTTCGTCATTAAAAGCAATTATAAGTACATGATTTAATGCCCGGCAGAGCAACACAAATGAGAAAACGGCATATTAGCACAAGTTTAAAATGGTCCAGGGGAAACATGGAATCTGCAGATAAACAAACTAAGGCTTTGTCACGATTTCACAGTAACGCCAAACAAAACTAGCAACACAACAAAACAAACAACAGACACCAAATAAGCTTTAAAAGCATTAGTATTTGCTTAATCTAAAGTCACTCAGCCAGATAACAACCAGATAATGGAATTTCCTACCAGTAGAGGAGCGACAGCCCGTCAAAATGTTCTGCTTCCACTGTTTGTGGGAGCAGAGCCATCACAGGTCTATAAGCAACTGAAGATGTATTATAAAGTCAGCCTTGTCACTGGGCAGGGGGAAACGCTGGTTCAAATCGGGTCAGTCTCGATGACCGACAGACAGCAATTTACCCAGACAGTAACAGACATACTAGTACCTATTCACTAATCTCTCCTGATACCCTGCAGTCACATGGTTTGCATCACCTCTCCCCTCACTGTCATTGTTGATGATGCTTCTGACTCAGGAAAGCACAAAGATTGACGCTGGACTGTGATGATTGGACGTGGACAGAGTCTGACTACATGATTCAGACTCAGGGGTCTCGGTCTTGAATTTGTCACAGTCCAGCCTATTTTTAAAAAAGAAAAAGGAGAAACAGACAAAAGCATAAAATTGCTTAGAGCAAACACACACTACTACATAAACAAACGTCACAAATAAAACTAAATGAAATCTATATATATTCTAACACACAAATCCCCACATTAAAACAAAGTCAGTGGTTTAAACACTCTACCTACTTTAACTGGGTTTAACTACCAATTTTATACGTTAGGATTTGACTACCTAACGTATAAAGTAAGCCGCAATTTCGTCAAAATGGCGGTCTTTGTTTTTTCTCCCAATAATGTAATCCTTGAACCCTTAATGGCCCTAAATCCCTAATCCGTAAAAGTCCTTGAATGGCATCATAAGAAAAGGGCGGTTGTGCCGAACACTGTCATTCAGCTGGTGACCAGGTGGAGGCGCTCTCACTGAAGACCCTACAGAGTTATTAACATACAAAATACACAGGAGTTCACTTAAGTCTTACTCCAATACTGATGCACTTACTATAAATACATTGTCTTTATAAAATGTCACACACTGGTTTATATATACTGTTAAACACTGTATTGAGTTTCAAAAGGGGTTACTGTTATTATATGTGAACAATGTTTTGTGTGCTCGATGTTACCACTATGTATAGTGAGTGTAGTGCTACGTACCGTGGTAATGTTCATTTATGTACCTGTAAAACGCGATTTTATTCAACTGACGTAAATTGATTTGATTATTAACTTGTATGCTACACCGCCATCCCGAAAACATTCAAATATCATCGATATAAAACTTTTTTTTTAGTTGTATGCGGCAAAAATAGTTTTCGGTCACTAACATTTTACAAACCCGGAACTATAGTAGCAGAAGCTTGTACCAGGAGGGAAACATGGATGTGTTGCACAAAGATAGTGTTGTAACCTGCTGTTGAAGGGTGTTCATGCACACCGGCGCATATATTGAGTCAAGTAAGGCTTTATCATCTTCTCTTTTTTATGTAGTTGTCCAAAGCTATACTAATACGGACATTTGTCACAGGTTTATCATGCACATTCACAAAAAATGGATAGGTAAATTACCTGTTTATCATGTTGTGCAGGCTAGCATGTTTCACTCTGTATGACATGCTGTTTAAATGGTTCTTTATCGTTACCCTATTTAACCAGTCTATGAATCTGCTTTTGTGGACTGGCAACCTCTTTAACAGGCTAATTTGTCACCATCAAAAATCAGTTATTTCTAGGTAGACTCTACAGAGCCTTATGCTTGTCGTGCAATTATAATGTGAAAGATATAAAAACTATCTTTAACATTTATTTGTTTTGTATTTTAGGTGAAGCGCGCCTATCTTTACGGTGTTTTCGTATGTAACTTTGGGATTATGCTATTACCGTTTTTGCTTCGAGGGTGCAATGCAAAGCACTACGTACAGGTAGCACTTTCTAGCACCCGTTGTCGCACAGATTTCTGCAGCATCAGGGGATTGGGCACATCCAGCAGCCAGCTGTTTCTCAGGCGGATTCCACAGCGAGTCCTCAATCAGTCACGAGGTGCTAAAACTCACAGAGGAAAACAAAGTCAGAAAGATGACTGGAAGAAAAGAAACAAGACTGTCCTCACGTATATTGCGGCTGCTGGGGTCGGAATGATTGGCCTGTCCTATGCTGCTGTTCCGCTCTACAGACTGTACTGTCAAGTCAGTATTAAACCGATAATCTGACAGCTTCGACCTATTTTGTCAGTTGTGTTATGTTATTATAGTGCCTTGTTCCTCTGTTCAGTAGATTTGGGTTTACGGTGATGTTTCTCTCCTCAGGCAACAGGGTTGGGAGGTACAGCCCTAGCAGGACACGACACTGAGCAAGTGGAGACCATGAAAGCAGTCAGGGATCGCATTATTAAAGTGACTTTCAATGCAGACACGCATGCCAGCATGCAGTGGAACTTCCGGCCGCAGCAGACAGAAATTTTTGTAAGAACATTATTATTATTATTTTTGTAGAATTATTAATGGTTTAAAGATAGTTTGTGTGATGTTAAGTAAACTTATCTAGTGGCGTCCAAAGGTCTGAGACTAAATGAATGTCTCAGGATTCAAAAATTAATTTAAATTAATACACAGCAAGTTTTAAATGTTGCCATATAAAAAAAAACACTTTCTTAATATAATGTCACTGAGGATGGAGACTGTACAAGGTGATTTTCTCTGTTACTGATTCTCAGGTTGTCCCAGGGGAAACTGCTCTGGCGTTTTACAGGGCACGGAATCCCACAGACAAACCTGTGATAGGAATTTCTACCTACAATGTTGTGCCTTTTGAGGCTGGGCAATATTTCAATAAGATACAGGTAAAGAGTGTGCACTAAAAACTCAAGTATTTTAATAAATACCATCCTAATATTACAATTGTAATTTATTTGCAGTTTAAGTATGGAAAAATATTTACTGAGCTGTATGTATATCTCCTTCCTTCTGTTACCTTCTAAGATCACTTCACTAAATTTTAATACAATACTTTCCTTTTCTCAGTGTTTCTGTTTTGAGGAACAGAGGTTAAACCCACATGAGGAGGTAGACATGCCTGTTTTCTTTTATATCGATCCAGAGTTTGATGAAGACCCCAGGATGGCACGAGTTGACACTATAACACTTTCATACACATTTTTTGAAGCCAAGGAAGGACAAAGATTACCCATCCCTGGTTACAATTAAACATACAGGATGTGCTGCATTATTCATAGACTTTTCATCAGATGTGTTTGTCAAAAAATGATGTTCCATTATCTAAAAATGACCTTTTGGTCAAATGTGCGTAACTTGTATACATGTTGTATTTAACTTGATTGACTGTAGAGGCAAAATTGATTATGCATAATTGAGACTCACTGAAGATCGGTGCTAAAGTTGAAGAGTGATGAAGGCATTTCATATCTGCTGTTTCTATGTCTGTAAGTTTCATGGTCATGAAAATAAAATGCAAATTCCTATTTTTTATACGAATAAGGGAAAGTTATTGTCAGTTTTAATATAAAGAATACTATGCTTTATTTAAAATTATTATTTTAAATAAATTGTGAATTTGTGTTTTTTGTGGGTAATTATGTGGGGATGTTTATATTTACACTACTGTCATATTTTAATATTGAATGTTTTTATCTTTGGATGTTTTACAAATCTACACTTGGGCACAGAATTTAGATTGTTTTATTATTAGCTTGTTTCTGAGGTATAATCATACTAGCCACCAATGTAACAATACAAGCTATAAAGTAAATACAATATGACATTGGTGAATTAAGCCTTTTGTTTGACAGCCGTTAGCTGCAGTGTTTGGTCTATAGTGCAACACAAGAGGGCAGCGTTCATACAGTCATGGTCCCTCGCCGATAAACATGCAAAAAGAAAAAAAGGGTTTCCCATAAAAATCATACATGTCTGCAGCCACATATTCGATTTATGTAAGACGTGTTCGGTTATCACAGTGTACAAGAACATTAGCAGAGTTACAAACATGCCAATAATTCTGTCGACTGTGCTGTTAAGACCCAAGTTCATTTCCCACTTTCTCTGTCTCACGCACATGCGAAGTATACTTCAGGATTTATGAAAACAACGTTGCGTAATAGTCATAATCCGACATGTTTCATCAGTTTGGATTAACCTAAATCAAGCATACAGGTCACAAAAAAGGTTACACTCAGATTATAATAAACAAAGCATAAACAAAGACCTTAAATTAGTATTTTACTTGTTGTAATGTACTGCTGTAGAACGCATGAACCTCACATCAAACGTTTCAATGTACAAATTGTCACTGACATCGTGTTCATATGAAAAAATACACCTGAGGATCATGTATCAGGAATGTTTAATATAATAATTTACATTTATGCATTTGTGCAGACGCTTTTATTCAAAGCGATATACAGTGCATTGAAGTTATGCATGTTATCAGTTTGTGTGTTTCCTGGGAATAACAATACATTATACAATATTACAGTATTTATAATATCATCAATATAATGTAATTTCATTTCCAATCAGTGATAAATTGTTTGGCTGCAAGCTCCAGAAATGAATGGACATTATATACATAATACATAAAAAATAAAATCCGTCACCATACGACAGGAATAAACACACAAAAGTCAAGGGTGATCTAAACTGCTGCCTGAGGCGAACATCAAAGGACCATCACGAATGTTTTTTAAAGCCTTTGCTACTGTCTTAACGTAATACTGTAATTAAAAGAGAACTGATCAAATTGGTTAGAGATTAGAAACTACAACTATCGCTATTACGTCATTTTTACACTACGTCATTTATCGTGCCCCGGCGAACAACAAACCCGAGCACGCGCTTGAAGCGCGTTGGACCGCTGACGCAGGATCAGCTGAGCCACCATCCGCGCCACAAAATCTAAATGGATGAGCGCACGGTCGCTGATCTGGTATCAGCGCTTATGGGATCAAAACATGGGATTGGCCACACCCTCCCCACCGCCAAATAGGTGGTCACAAGATTTGATGGATATGCTTGCTGACCAATGACATGGCAGAACTTGCCCTAGCAACTCCATCCAGTAACCAATTACAGAAAATCTAAGGACGAGCACTCATTTCTCTGTTAAGGGAGTCTGATAGAACAGAGTGGCCGTGGCAGAATATCTCAATGGATCAGGTTTGCTCGAAAGACAATATTTAAATAACCTAAATAGTGCATGTGGTGACAGGAGTTTAATGAAGATTTATATTTCCGTTGGTCTGTAAACAGCCAATTTTAAGAAGTTACGTGGCTTATGTTGCTGTACTGTAAACATGTCTTTATTTCCTAATGTGACGCAACAGCATCAGTGAATACACAACCAGAGTCTGTGAACAATAGGACAGCTTTATTGTTACAGTGATGTAATGGACGTGAGATCATAAACGCAGAAAATCTTTGTGAACAATAGATAGATTTGCTTTTAAATCAGCTGTGTTGTTGAGTGGCACTGGTGGTCTGAGATTTTTAACGCAAGCCCATCGAGAAAACATTTACATGATGTACCAGAATGGGTCATCGGGCTGAAATGAAAATGAACCACAGGAGCAGTCCAGCAAAAGCTTATGATTTCCTTCTGAAATTCCTGCTGGTTGGAGACAGTGATGTGGGGAAAGGGGAAATATTGGCCAGCCTACAGGATGGGTCCAGTGAATCACCCTATGGATACAATATGGGTAAGTTATCATCACTGTACAAATGACAAAGTTAGTTGGCTTCAGGAATTTTGGTTTCAACTGATATATAGATTGTTTGACATTTTGTATTTTATGTTTGCTTGAAAAATGAAAATGTCTTAAAAAGTCACGATTAAACTGAAAAGCATTATGTGTATGTGTACATATTTTTTGCACTTTGTTTATTTCAGTAGCTGTTACCAAATGTGTTGTTAGCTTAGATAAAAATGGATCTCATTTGTTTTCCATCTATCTGTTCTGCATATATTTTGAGTGTTTATTTGAATGTTGAATGTATGTTACAGTATGTTATTTGAAAATTGCATCCACAAATTATCCCACAATAAACAGCAAGATCTGATTATTCAACTATTCCCCAATTTCTTTAGCTTTTGTTTACTCAGTAGTATTAACTACAGTAAGAGGCTGTAACCTAGTCCCTGTTTTGGAAAAAGTAACTCTGCCCAAGAGACAGAATCAACTGCAGTAAAACCCCTTTGGGATTTCACAGCTAAATCCAACATATTTTTCATGTGTCTGAAACAGCAACAGCATCCTTTATGTGACACATGCAAGCATCTGGTAAAACTAACAAATGACAACATCTGTATGTGTGTCATTATCTCTGTAACAATCAGCTCATTGTGTGAATTGCTAATTCTTTCTGATTAATTCCATATCTTCTCCATTATGTTATCACCGGTTCACCCAAATCTAATGTGTTTTATTCGTTTAATTTATTTATCTGCTACACATGCGGTGTTTTTATTGTCAAATAGCCAAAGTCCAAAGCTAACGGGACATTTTTTAGACTTTTTTTTTTAAAAGCTTGCTGATCTGACTGACCTGAGATCTGGGTGGCTTGCACACTTGTGTACTCATTTACCAAAGCAGCTGGGGAAGAAATGCCATCTACTTTTAGAAAAGGGGCAACAGGTTATAGGCAGACACAAAAATCCTCCTCAGGCCAACAGCCTCGGAATAGTCTTTGAATTGCTTAGACATGGTCTTCATTTGTTTTATTCACAACAAATTCAGAATGATTGATATAGTACATATGAACTTTTAGTTGCCAGGTTGTTATGGCAGTACAAACTGTGTTTGTGTGGACAAGTTGTCAATAAAGCCAGAATCGACACAACAGTGATAAAGAGTTAATTTCTCACTGCTGGCCTGTAAAAATGACTTCGTACTACATTAATTTACATAGTCTCTAGCAAAATATTGGCCCCGTAGGGCCAGTAAACATCTCTGCCAGGATGCTAATGCTTAGAAAACACATAGTAAGACATTTGGTATGCGGGCAATTAATAGAACGGGGCTGAATCTTTCTTCTGCTTCTTTTCACTGAGAGATACATCAGGTAGATCACTACATTTAGGAACATTTCCCAAAGATAAGTTCCTTCAAATGTCTTCATGTTTTATAACATGCACATTTTGTTTGCATCGCAATATTGGGAGTAACTTTATTCCTTACGCAAATTTGCAAACGTACATGGTCGATAAACTCCATTGTGATTACACGGGGAGAGCTCTTGCTCAACAAGTTTGCTAGCAGAAGACTCTGTTGAAATGTCTGTTTATAGACATTATTACTACTGGCCAAAGCTCTTACATAACCACGCACCCTCCGCCCGCTCCCAGGCTCTGAGCACTATGCTGCTGAAGGGAGGGAGGATGCAGCCAAGGTTTGCTGGCGATAAACGAATGGAACATTCTGATGTTTATCTAAACACTTGCGTGAACCTCTCAAGTCGCTTGTTTGTTTGAACGGTGAGAGGGGAGCGTTGACTACAATGTTTGTTCTTCAAGGAATTGCGGCGACCGAAGCCTCGCAGCTGTTTCTCACTGTGGTCGTGCTACGGGGGAAATCAGATGCGGTTCTGTGCCACTGAAACATTTATTTCACTGTCTTATAAATAACATAAAGGCTGACGGTTTGCTCAATATGTAGGTTACGTAACGCCTCTGGACCCTAATCAGGGAAGACGCCGTAGTTAATTTTGCATGAACGTACACGGGCTGTATAATAAGCCTGGCTTAAGTACTGTCTGTTTGAGACTGTTTGATGCTTTCTTAGTTCAGATACAGACAATGTTTCTGCTGGCAAACAAGGAAGACTTCATAAAGGTTACAGTTGAATGGATGAATAAATAAACTGGTTAAAATTCTATTGAGTCTGTCTGCAGGCCAACGAGGCAAACTTCATAAAGACTTGGTATTTCTGAGTTGGGAATAATTCAGCTTCAGCTTGCACACGGTGTGTTAGCTTAACTGTTTCTCCCTGAGCTCCAGATTTTGAACATCATTATCCACCGAAGCTTTTTCTTCATCCTCTTACTCCTCCTGATGCGATGTATGTGTCATCCCGTCAGAGAAGGTCTGTGGCTCTCCGCTGGTTGCTGTGAGGGAGGCGAGGAGAGGTGCAGAGCAGGGTAATTGTGCGGTGAGACAGAAAGAGAGAGTGTGAAAAAATCTGTCAGGATGAATCAGAGCTTGCCCACACAAACAGGAAGACTGCATCCTACAGACAGACATTTTTATAAAGAAAAAGTACTAAAAAGCTGGTATTAGACAATGTGTGTCTATATGTAATGTTCAAAGTTGCATTACATAATAAACAACAGAGGAGTAATAAAATATATACAATATACTACTGTATATACAATGTGATGTTAGTCCCAGTCTAACATGTGTTAAAATAATAATAGTTTTGCAAGTTCTCCTGCCCCATCCAGTATAAACGCATTAAGTATAAATACTTAAATGTTTTAGAGATGTTGTAATACCATTAGGTCTCTCAAACCCCAATGAGAACATGAAGGTTAAACCTAACAATTGATGCATAGCTTTTGATTTGTGAGTCACGTCACAGTTTACAAGTTGAGGTGGATTGCGATTGGTTAATTTGGTTTCAGGCTTTTGTGACAGTGATGGTCTTTTCATAGTCTGGTCACCTAAATGGAATCTCCCAGTTGTTCCATGTATATTTTCCCAGTGTTGGATTTCAGTCTCATTACAGTGGAATGTGTGATGGGTTCTGAAATTCCACAGAACAAAGAGTGATCAGAATGCCCGTGTGTATGTGTTTGGAATCTGGAACCCCCACAGAGGTGACAGTAAAGTTTTCCAATTTCTGCTCAGGCATCCAGCTCACGTGTCAAGATCATACAAACACACTTTACTTAAATAGAGTTGCTATCACTCAAATGTGTGACCAAAAGGGGACATTTTAAATATCTAGTGACCATAATATTACAGAGACTTGTGTATGAGCTCTTTAGACTTTAGTCTCTAAACACCCACCTTGTAAGGCCTTAGTAGCCTCCCAGTAAACACTCATAACTGCATAGCAATGCCCTGACCACCACTCACAGCAACGGCAGTGAATCTTGCCTCCCTCAAAAAATATCAAGCCTGATTGTTATAATTAAAAACATGTGATAACCTGTTAACCTGTCTTGTGCCTTTTCTTCCACTGTTGGGTCTTGTGGTTCAGTTCAGCTTTAAATTAATGTTTGAAAAAGGATTGAATAACTTTTGTTTCTCACTTGTAGGAATTGACTACAAGACAACTACAATATTGCTTGATGGACGCAGGGTCAAGCTTCAGCTTTGGTGAGTAGCATTATATCAGAGTGTGTTTCATATTACCTGTAATTACAGCATCTGTATTATCTAAATAGCATTAAAAACAAGCAAGAGGAGAGACTATATATCAACCTTTCCATTCCATCATGCCTGTGTATGCAGCACTCTTAATAAACCTCTGTTGGTTTACAAAATATGAAGTTAACAGGCCAAACGTCTGGGTATGTTAATTATAACGGTCCACAACAAACCCCAATGAAATACTCAGCCAAGTCAACTCAGCTAGCCATGCCTACAAGTTGTTTATAAGTTGTGTCGTATTTTAAGAGGACTTAGCTTTCAGAGGGGTCTGGATTCAATTACTGATTAAATTTAGTATTGACAGGCAAAGCATTTTAGAAAGTACATGCAATACTCCGGTACTGTTGCAACACGGCTGGCACATCGTGGTGCTGTGCTCAGCCTTGGATGGGGAATGATTCATTTCAATGCTCCTACTCAAAGTCTGGTGCCCTGGCACCGACCACAGAGAGCTCATCATGTCACCAGGCACAGGGATGGACAATAGCAACAGACGGTTTGAGCTGCAGAAATAAACTGAATGTGTTCTTTGTGATGGACGCTCTGTGTTGTGTTTTGTTTTGTCTTGCAGGGACACCTCAGGACAAGGCAGATTCTGCACTATATTCCGCTCATATTCCAGAGGGGCACAGGTACAAGAATACATTTAGAACATTATGGAACTACTTTCTTCTTGATTCCAACTTGTGAATTTATATAAGTCCACAAAAGGGCAAAGGGACTTTAGGAAATGGGCTTTTGGATATCTCTAAAATCCCAGACAGTGTTTTTAAACACTCCACCCAGAGATCAGCAGTTCCTGTTAAAAGTGTGGAATGCTATAAATCGGAGTGGGCTGGTATTGTTGATATGATGTTTCCTTGTTCTGGCTAACAGAGATAACCTAACAACCTCCACAGTCAGATGAAAATAAACTTAATTGAGTATGATTTTATTGGCAGACGAGTTTTAAAATTGTCATCTGATAATTTGAGAAATAAGGTTCTTTCAGAGTTAAAAAAAAACATTTATGCATTAACGTTAGAATGTTAGAACTTTTGTTAACGTTATATATCATATATATCAAATGAATTATACTTACGTTGTTAGTAGAGCTACTCTACTGTTAGTAGAGTTTAAAAATGTTACAGAATTAAAGAAATGGACATTTTGAACATTCGGCTTTCAAAATAACGTTTTTGCCACTGCATAGAAACATTAGGGAAATGCTCTTACAATTTAAAATTGTTAGCTGGATGTGCATTTTTCAGACACACCAGTTTATGGATCTGTGACTCAGGCATTGGTAGCACCATGCTTTACCAGTTCAGCTACAGAAACATTTCTTGAGATCAGCAAGACTAACTTGTGTTTCTCACAGGGTGTTATCCTTGTATATGACATCACAAACCGGTGGTCTTTCGATGGCATTGACAGATGGATTAAAGAGATTGATGAGGTACAGATTTAAAACTACACGCTTTAAAAATGAAACTGTGCTATCTTTACCTGATCTGAAAACTTTAGTGGTTACAGTTTAGTCAGGCTAATTCAGTCATATTAAATAAAATTCTTTGCTGTAATAGGTGTATTATCCATCACCTGTAGATAGGTGAACATGTTGTTTTATTCAGCCCTTCTGCTTGACAGTAACAACACTGATTATTATTTCAACAATTATAATCATAACAGGTTTATAGAGGTTTTGTAACTGATCTGTGTAATTAGCAGGGGGCTGATGATGTGCACAGCATCACTGACAGAGCGAGTTGTTTTCTAAAAAGTCATTTTCTTTGAAGAAATATAAAACAAATAATGAAATCAGTCACGTTTTATTATGAGCTTAACTACTGACATGCTGCTCTGTACCCAGCATGCACCAGGTGTTCCCAAGATCCTGGTGGGGAACCGGCTTCACCTGGCCTACAAGCGTCAGGTGACCACCGAACATGCCCAGGCTTTTGCAGAGCGACTGGGCGTCACATTCTTTGAAGTCAGCCCGCTCTGCAACTTCAACATTACTGAGTCCTTCACCGAACTGGCTCGAATTGTGCTCATGAGGCATGGCATGGAACGACTTTGGAGACCTAATAAAGGTACAAAAGGCATCTACTTTTCAGCCTAAAAATATGAGCTGATTTTAAAATGGTAATAGGCCTAGAAAATAACAACATTTTTTTTAATTCTGCCATATAACTGGTATATACAGCAATGAATATAAAAAGTATTGAAGAATACCGTAAGAAGTATGAAAGTGAAATGACTCAACATGGCTAAATAATTCAACAGTACTCTTGTACTATTGCTCCACTACCAACAACATCTCCTCATGACTTATTATATTGCTGAGGTTGGAAATGTTCTCGCAGGGAAAGAAACATGCTTCACCATAAATGCCCCTTGACATTAGATGATGCATCAGAGAACGCTGTCATGGATTACAGTATGGTAGACCTTTGGCAAAGCCATTTCTGAGAATGACCGCACATGGAACAGCAACTGGAAGCTTTTTTTCCTCAGACCAATGCTGCAATTATGTGTAGACTCAAGGAATGTTAGGAGACCTGAAGTATGCAAAGCTTTGAGACCTTATACTGTTGAAAGCAGAGACACCCAGTGTTCGAATATCAATGTAATGGCCTGCCGCCCACAGCTTTCCAGCATTCAATAATCATAGCTTTGCTTTATGTTT
>JAZGTJ010014963.1:0-13723 GCA_036877575.1 Botia almorhae
CCACTTCCACACCACTGAATTAGTCTTTCCTCTCTTATCAACTATTTCGTCTGTCTTCTTACTTGTGGAAGCTTGTTCATCCATATCTGTATTGCGGTCAGGGGTACTCATTTTGAGGCTAAAACTTTCCATGATGGAGCTTAACCAACTACTGCTGAGCGCTGGCAGCTTGTCTGTGATGTACGTCATCACGCAATTCTGTTCTGCTCTTTCTGACGGCTGAGCACTAAACGTCATTCAGTGACAAATGCTAATGTATAAAATTATATATATATATATATATATATATATATATGCTAATGTATATCGAAATATCGGAAATGGGTTTAAAAACCGTATCACCGTTATTGAAAAAAATTCTATCGCGATATATATTGATATCGAATTATTGTCCAGCCCTAGTTTAGGGATGGAAGCGTGGACTGAATTTCAAGCATGAAAATGGCGGTCTTTACCTCCATACTGCTTTTTGCAGGGCACACAGTTCTTTTAGGCAACAGGGACTTTCTGCGGAGTTGGTATGGACTGTTTTGAGCTCCTGGACCGGATTCTTCTGCAACCATATCTGCAGGGATGTCCTCCTCATCTACAGAGACCATAGAAAAAGAAAACATCTAAACCTGCCCTGCACAAGTTTCAATGCAGGCTCCTGATTTTCATACACAACTGTCACCAGTACGAACAAGAGAGAAACTGACGACCAAAAAAAGTTACCAACAAAGGGAAGCCCCTCGGTGGACTGATGGTTGTAAATATGAAATGTATGTAATAATAGATCCACTCTTGAAAAGAAGACAGCCAGCAAACATAGAGTAGCAACAAAACTGCCGGCCATCAGCTGGTGACAACTGCCACATATCTACGCATAATGTTCCATTTTTACACTTTTTCTGACACATATATATCTCCACATGATCAGGTACATCCTGAAGCCTTTAGCACCAATCGTAACAATTTCATAACACTAAATAATGTAACAATATAAATGCCACGTAACCTACAGCAAAAACAACATTAACAGACCCTCGTCAAAATCAGAGATCATCACTCTTCCTCCAGGTAAGACACAACAGCTTCCTCTCACCTCTGTTTGTGTGTGCAAGTACTCTATCTACCTGTCAATATCTGCTGTACCTGACAGCCTTATTGTCTGCCACTCTCGACAGCACATTTGGTGAAAGATGAGAAAAGCAGCTAAAGTTAAACACGTCTCAGTCACAGAGTGGCTCAACAATAACTTCATAGATGACAAGACATGTTGAGGACATCAACAGTGCATCAGTCCAAAGAGATTATAATAAAACAAGAAACAAAACATGTAAACACCATGTAAACACCATGTAAACACCATGTAAACACCATGTAAACACCATGTAAACTCTGTACTCTCTCTCTCCTCCTACATATATGCATCTGACTGGTGTCCACTTTAAAGCAAGGAGGATGAAAACAAATGTCCCAGATGATGTGCTGACCTGTGTGTGGATCTGAGAAAGAAGAGCCCAAACAGAAGCTACAATTCTCCACCTTTCATAGTCACAACAAGTTATTCTCCCTTTTCAAAATGTTTGCAAAGGGTCCCTACATATTACACTTGCTTATTTCAAGGAATGATTCATCTTGATTGTATATTTAAAGAAGAAATGGTGAACTTGCTTTTCGCTGTCAGATAACCGCACTGCCAAGGCTGGTGTCCCCATTACACCATAACCGCACAGAATGTTTACAATACGACACAAACAGTAGCTTACTCCAAATGCAATTTATTTTACTGCAGTATCAATTATGACTACTGGCCCTACAGAGTTAACGTTTGCACAAAACAGCTGAGTTGTATATAGAGCTCAAAGCATCTAGGTATTCCCCATAGAAACACTATCAGCGGGGGTCTGTAACCCAGCTAACCGTGCAGACAAAGGTTTCTGATTGATCATCGCACATGCGCCTCCACCGACACCCACCTGGGCCTTGGCTATTTCGTTTATATTTTAAAAGCTATAACAATAACCATCCAAACAAAGCTTACATACACAACATATGACCGTCACACACACACACATCTCTGACCAAACAGCAAAGACTGTTTTATTCAAGCCCGTTTCAACTGCGCAGCTACTTCCCTTAGCTAGCATTGCTACCTAGCAAGGTGTAAACACAATGTAACTTCAGAATTACAGCCACTAAAGCATTAAAAACAGAGTGAAAGCATCGTGAACACAATGCGGCTTTCTCTGCCGATCACATTAATGCAGTGCAGTCGCAGCCGCGTTAGTGCTTCCTGTAAACGGATATATCGCTGCGTATTAAAGGCACTGGATACTAGCAGCTACGCAGCGCAGATTTTCCTGCCTAAATCCACCTCTCATCTCTCTCTGCCTACTATACGCCTTGAGAGATGGCTGATAACCTTTGGCTTTACGGCCTCATTTTAACCCGGAAAAGTGCCTAGCGTTTACGGTTCTGGCCCGTAAAGCCCAAACAAAGCGCGGCCTGGCCTGTATATAGGGGTTCCGATACAAGCAGTTATAATGGGATATCGGGTCGGGCTTCGAGCTGGTCGTGTCGGATCATGCTGAGAGGCTACTGCACACGACAGGCCTTTACATTAAAGCTGAAGGATGAAAGATCCCCATCTCACCTCTTTCTGCGTTGTTTCTTTCCGGCTGCACCGGGCGCGGCCTCGACACTCGCCTGGGTCTCCTGCTGCTCGCTCTGACGGAGTTCATTTGGCGAGATGACTTCACCTAGAAAATTACTTCCCTCGAACCTTATTCCTTTGTTCCTAGCATTGACGCAAATGTGTGGCCTGAAACAATCAAATCACCCGTCTATGCCGGAAAGGACACCAACCCGGACAGTTTTTTCTTACTCGGGTGTTGTTGGTGTTTTTTCGCACAGCTCCCCCTGTGCCGAGCTCCGTCTCTCTCTCTAGCGGGAGGAGCCATTAACATGGACACGGAGAACATGCGCAAGGGGGCACTACAGATATTCTGCCAGAGGAAGAGTCACACGATCACTAGTTATTAGTGCGAGTTTTTCTACTGCTTTACAATAATAAAGTGTAATACATTTTTAAATCAAAACGTAACGTTAGTTAATAAAACTTGAATTAACATGAACCACTGTATTTGCATTAACAATAACAAAGATTAATAAATTCTATTTAAACGTATTGTTTCATTGGTAGTTCATTTGGGCTGATTCATTAACTAATGTTAATAAACAGAACCGTATTGTTGCTGTTTTAAATGCAATTTAAACTAGCGCAAGATAGCGTGTTTATACCTTATATCCATGGAGAGAAGTTAATAAAAGGCCGAACAGAAAAGATAAAGATGACTCTCGTCTGCACATGTATCCATTAGATGGCGACATTATTAACCAAAACTGCAGTCGTTATATTAAATAACAACACACAAAAATAATAAAAATAAGTTTCTTCTTTAAGAGAGGAAATATAATCATCAAGTAAATTATATATAAAATTATATATATACACAAAAGGTAAACTTGTGTCCAGCAAGTCAAAGCTATCCCTCAGGCTGAGGCCAGTTTGACTTTGGGAGAATTTGACACTATTTCATTGACAAAGTCTACTTTAGGTGATGGGCTCTGCTGGCAGCTCCAGCTTCATCAGGCATGTCATCAACAGGCATAGCTTTTACCTCAGATAGAAAAGCCTCCATTATCTTTTACCCCTCTTACTAATAAGATGACAAGACAAGAAAATCAGTTTACTAACCACAAAATAGCACGAGCACCAGAGCACATATAAACGTTTGTGATTCACATGTAAAAGTGTGCGTCACAGTTCAAACTGATTGAAAACAGTTGTTTTGTATGTTGAGAGTTAATCACAGATTTACTGTGATCACATTTAATGTTGGTTGTTACAAGATAACCATTCATTCTGTGTCAAACTGTAATTAAAGCTCAAGATCAAGCCCTCACTCTAAGCTTTAGTCAGATTGGACTCAAATAGCTGAACTAGCCAGTTGTTAGCTTGATTAGTGTTTTTTACTGGGGTCCCCTGACCATATAATATGATCTATAACCGTAGACTAACAGGTGACATTTCAGCAGCTCTGCTCATACAAAGTTAAATATGATTTGGTCATTGATTGGAGCTAATCCTCATGCATGTTTAATGAGGGATTATTTCTTCTTGTTATCAACATTTTTGTTTGCCTCATTCCAAAGAAAACATTCCAGTATGAGCTGTGCTTTTATAATGGACACATGTCATGCATATGGAATGTTTTGGTAAAAGATCAAATGTTCAAAGTTGTGCAGTTGTGATCTGATTGTTTTTCTAAAAATATTGGAGCGCTTGACATTTGTCAGACGGGTTAGAAGAAAACTAAACGGAAAGTGCAGAAATTGCAAAACTGTCAGAACTGAGCTGGTGAGGTAAAATAAAGCCATCTTTGCACAGATTTTACATGAAAGGCTTCTTACATAACAGCTACTTGAGCTGTGTGCCTCTTTATAGCACCTTCACTTTAGCCATTAAATCAAGAGACAAGGGAACTGACTGGGGCAAACATTTCCACTGCATTTTAACCCCATTAACACAAAGCACAATTTGTATGTGTTCTTATAGACAAGTGCTGTGTACATATGTGCATACAAATTCAAGTTTATTTATACAGTGCTTTTCCCAATGGAACATCGTTACAAAGCAGCTGTACAAATGAAAATAAAATAAAAATGTACAACGTACATAGCGTCATCCTAACCAGATGTTCTAAGCTAATGTCAGCAGTCTCCCAGTAAGCAAGCCAACAGGGCGACAGTGGCAAGGAACCAAAACTCCAATGATGTTTAAATGGAGAATAAGCAGGCTTAGCAGGGAGGGCCAGTTCTCCTCTGGCACGCTAAAGCTGCAGTCCGTAACTACAATTAGTTAAAAGAAAGAAAGGCTCAAATAAAACGATTTAAACATTTATATTGATTTAACAAAAGGTATTTATTACCAATAATTTGCATCTTATCAAACTTCTGTAAGTGATGCTTCGGAGAGCTTTATCACAGGCAGTAATGTGAGGTGTACAGTTGTGTGTTCCACGGAAACGTTATCATTGGTTATCTTAAGACTTTATTTCAGAAATATTATTTTGAATTCATCAGACTAATACATAAAACTATGTTTGGTTTGAAGTATATTTACATTTATTGGTTGAGTTGATGTTGTGAACTGCAGGGCTGATGTCTGGCTGTTTCATACTGGTATTGTTCTGAGTGACAGCGTGCTAAAACATCTTAAACTATCAGCTGAAACTGTCATGTGTTGGTATGTGTCGCTGTCAGCAGATTAGGCTTCTCATTCTTATATGTTCAATGGCATCTTAGGAACTTGACTAACAGTAAGTAATGAACAGAGTTTCTGTGTATTAGAACATCATTTCATATCTAAAAAAGGGTGCGAGTCCACACCCTTCCCCAACAGGAGATTACATTGATGATTAAAGGTTTGAATTGGTTTTGTGATGATTAAGAAATACAAGTACAGTCTTTAATAAGTAACAGTATGCTAAACATAGTTTGCTTTTTACATATTAAGCTTCTTTATTTAATGTGTGTTAATTATCTGCAGGGTCAAATAGATCTCAGAAATATTGTACTGTATGTGAAACTAAAGCCCCAGCTGCGCTTGAGTTACAGATATCAGAGACACACAACAATCTAGAACATCTGTGTACACTCAGGGATCATATTTAGAGCATATCAGTTATCTGTAATATTTTGTTCCCTTTATCAAGCCATGTCTTAGGTCACTGCTTTTAATTTTCCATGACTACAACACATCACCCTACTTTAATCCCTGACACAACATCAGCTTGAACTTTAACCCTCCATATCTGCTGCCATAAACATCTTTGAGGTTAATTGTATCCATGATACTCTACTGTATATTTGTTTATGGTAATAAACAGCGATGTGACAATTTATGTTCTTTGTGGAAAGAAAATCAGAGCATCTAAATCTATTTAAATCTAAATCTATCTAACCTATTTCAGTTCTGCAGTAATGAATTATTTTGAATGCATTGTTTTGTTTACAATAACGGTGTTATGCTTATGCATTTAGACTTTTTATTTTATTGCTTCCATTATAAATAAAAGAAACAATGTGGACTTAATGTAAAAATTATATAATCTAATACAGTACATACAATGATTTGAATTACGAAGATTAAATTCACAAGTTTCCCTGAACTCTAAGCACTAAAAATATCCGTAACCCTTATGTATCACTCAAAGCTCAAATGCAGGCTTTTAATTTAACTTGATGTTAAAATTCTGTCCCTTTAATTCCGATTGATTTATTATTGTATTGAGAAACCCAACAGAGCTTGTAAATTATTAGTAGACAAATCCTTTTTTAAATCTAAAATAACAGCCGGAGATCAAGAGCGTGTCTGTTACAAGTCAAGCAACTGTTGAAAACAGTTTTGACCCATAATGCCATCTGATCAATTTAAACGTGTTCCCTTCCATTCCTGCATACAACCACATGCAGGTCTTTATTGGAAAATTAGAGGCTGTTGTTAGAAAATCCACCAGTGTGCAAATACAAAGTCTGGATGAGCATTAACGGTAAACAGGTCTTCAGCTTCTGAAGTAGACACCTCAGAGTCACTTTATACCAGCGATTATCAACCATCTGTGTCCCACATGGCTTTTATATCCCCAGTTACCCATTCACAGACACTGGCATCTAATTACTATGTTCTTGCTCTAAAGGCAATACATTGTGTTGTGCACTCATTTTACTAGATTAAATCTAGAATATATGCATTCATCTTAACAGAACTGTATTAATGATTGTTTTGTGCACTCATTTTACTAGATTAAATCCAGAATATATGCATTCATCTTAACAGAACTGTATTAATGATTGTTTTGTGCACTCATTTTACTAGATTAAATCTAGAATATATGCATTCATCTTAACAGAACTGTATTAATGATTGTTTTGTGCACTCATTTTACTAGATTAAATCCAGAATATATGCATTCATCTTAACAGAACTGTATTAATGATTGTTTTGTGCACTCATTTTACTAGATTAAATCTAGAATATATGCATTCATCTTAACAGAACTGTATTAATGATTGTTTTGTGCAGCATTTTCATATCCGTGACAGTGTTTTATTTATTTTAATGTTATTTGGCCACAATTGAAGTATTGTACCAAACAGGATTTGTCATCTGAAATAGTTGATTTGTATGTTGTGTAGGCCTGAGAAGTTGTTTCAGCTATTTAAGTGTTTTAAGTGTCACACAATCTCTTGTGCTTCCAGACAGTGTGAAAACTCTTACGTCCATTGACAGAAAGTACACATGCTGAATGTGCTGCGGGCATATGTAATGTATGATTCACTCTTTTCCTGCTTTTACACATAGTGGAAAAGACGCGTAATTTCATCATCTCTTTTGAGAGGAGTGCTGGTTAGGGGTGAGCGAGAGCAGAGGCATGGAAACCTCATAACCCAACAGCAACAAAGACAAAAAAGAGGTAAGTCATGTTCGTTGTTGCTACTTCTGTGGTATAAAAATTACTTCTCAGCTCTTCAACATCCAACAGACATGGGTCTACTGGTTTCCAGCGCATCGTATATGGTGTCCATAAACTAAAGCTTCCCATCATGGTGTTGGGTTATATAAAGAAAAACAGATCTCTTATCTGTACTGAAGATGCATTAAGTTATTCAGAGACATGACTATGTCTGGCATCACATTTGCTGTTATGTAATTGACAAAACATGAGAGGTTTACATTCTATCACTCTACATTTCACAACAGACATTTAATGTAAGTGTGTAAAGTTAATAATCAAAAGAATATTATTGGGGAAAACTGTACATTTAACCAAACGAGAACTCAATATGTTTTGCTCCTGAAGGTTGCGCTCTCTTGAGCTCAGGTGAGTCGCCATTTCTGCTCAGTTGCATGACATTCATACCGCGCCACATTCTCAGCAACCAAAGAGTGACGCATTGCAGGTACAAACGAACCAATCAGAGTCTTCCGCACAACAGACACGCTAACTCTTACTCATCCGACGTAAAATAGTTCGCACGTTTTTTCCCCCTTTAGATATGCTGTTATAAAAATGAAGGATCGCTTGTTTCAGATTGATATGCATCACGTTTGCTCCAGACTGGCTTGTTTTTGGTAGATAAATATTAACGCGCCTATAGCCAGAATGCAGTGCGGTTGGCGGATGGATAGAGGTGGATGGGAGGTGTTTATGCACGGCCGTTAAGGCGGGTCTATACCAATATTGCGACCATCATTTGCGACTCTCTCACGGGAAGGAGGGAGATAGGCTGAGAAACAGAGAAAATGGTGAGTCCACATCCATATTTTAATATACCCATAATCAAAGACAGGTGTGCGGGAATGAAAACATGTTTAAAGTAAACATCTTTTAATATGCGAGGAAGAAGGTTTTCTGTCTTCAGATGTTGCTCTGCAGTTTAACACGGCAGCGGATGGCGTGAATAAGGGGACATAGCGCATCATTTACACTGATGTCTCGTTTTAGCCTCTTTTTATTGTACTTTTATCATAATCTGCTCTGCTTCATTCAGTGTCACTGAATATAATTAAGAAATTCTGCGTTGTCATGAAGGTGTTGCTGAATTACACAGGGTTGACTGGATAACTTTCAGTAATGCTCTGATCATCAACTTATTGTTATTACAAAACGTGAAGTTTTTAGTTTCACAGTTCTGCAGTCAGTAATACATTCATCATTTTCTTTGTTTTTTGTTTTTGTAGTTATCCTGGCTGGTTTAATTGCTGGGCCACTCTGACATCATGTGTTGAGCTGTGTCTACCGGGTTTCGTTAAGAAAACTAGCCGGTTAAACGATCTATTTGGGGGTTTGAGTAATTGAGTAGCTTGATGTTGTTGCTTTCCAGCATTGCGTCTGTTTTGCTCGTGTTGCCGTTTGTCAATCATAAGTCTCTGTATAGTGAATGAACAGGTGTGTTATTTATATAACAGGTGCAGTCTAGTCATGTATGCAGTACAGGTTTTATTACTGTATATATGTCTTTGGTAGCCGTCGATGATAGTTTCTGAAATACCGTGAATGTGTAAGCTGCAGTTGTTAGGAGTGTCTGTCGTCGCTATGGACTTGATTCTCTCGAGCTGGTCTTATAACTTGTGGAGGGAGGGAATCTGAGGTCATTGATCTGAGTGCACCGAAACACGTTTGCGTTCAAGAGACATGATGTATTCAAATATAAATGATTGTCATTTCTTTACATCTCCAGGCCGATCAACTAACAGAGGAGCAAATTGCTGGTAAGGTTCGAGTTTAATTCATTTTTGCTCTCGTTTGCACAAGAGGTTCTGCATTAGCACATTCTATTATAAGATAGCCTGTCTGTTGTCAGCTGCTCGTATCTCGCTAGGTTATCATTGCGTTTGGTTTCGTTAAAGGTGCGATCATACTTACACGTGTTTGTAAGCTCCCTATGTGCATCACCTTCTGAACACTAAATTAAGTGTCCCCAGCCACTTTTATGCTGTTTGGCTTAGCTGGACGAACCAGAGTGTATGACAAATAGCACAATGCGTTATCTTAAAAGTGTGATGTACATAATATTGTGTGTTTGGTTGTAGTAAAACGCTTGTTGTGACTGTTCTATTCTAATGTCTAATGACATTTCTGAGTATTATTCAATTGATTCTTCTGGATGATGCCACAGTTCTGTTGACTGGACATTTTTGGCACAGGGGAGCTTGGGTCACGTACTGTTGTTCTTTAGTAATCCGACCACTGGGCAAATACATGAACACTGTGGGTCTGTCCTAACAATGTCTGCAAGCATCAATACTGCTGATTTACACTGATCATGCTGAATGAGGTGATTGCCTCTCGATTCTTTCTGTACCCTCCTACAAAAGGTAGCTTTGTAATATGATCTGGCTGTTTGTGTGTGTTCTCAGCACCCTGTTGCCAAAGACATTTATCTGTAAAAGTATTATTACTTGTGTCCTGTAGCTCAGTTGATCAGTAGATCATTGTGTTAGCAGCATGAAGGTTGTGGGTTTGTTTCCCAGGAAATGCACATACAGATCAAATGTGTAACTTGACTGTACTGTCGCTTTTAATAAAAGCACATGCCAAAACGTTAAATGGCATCGTAAATAGTATATAAAGATTTTGGTTACATTAGCTTTAGGTACTTTTTTGAAATGTAAAGAGATTTCTTAAAAGTTATTGGGACATCTATTTTACTACAAGTGCATTGTTTCTGTAGTACAGAATCTTTAGTAACGAATTATAATGGCCACAAGCAATTAATGATGCTAAAAGCTAGTCAAATGACTTTGTCTTTTCCCTATCTTTATACTTAATAAACCCTGTCTTAAAATATTAAAAAAGTTTCATACCAATACACTCAAGTGACAATGAACTTAGAGAAACACTGTCTTGTCTCCACTAACTTCCTTCAGAGTTCAAAGAGGCTTTCTCACTATTCGACAAAGATGGTGATGGTACCATCACAACCAAAGAGCTGGGCACAGTGATGCGTTCTCTCGGCCAGAACCCTACAGAGGCGGAGCTGCAGGATATGATCAACGAGGTGGATGCTGATGGTGAGGATGTTTCTTCAGCATGCCAGTTTGTGATTGACTTAAAACAATTTTCCTGAAATGTGTATTTTTTTGGTCACAGCTGAATCATTTACACTAGCACTGTGTGTGTGTTCTTTGATCAGGTAATGGAACAATAGACTTCCCTGAGTTTCTGACAATGATGGCAAGGAAGATGAAGGATACTGACAGTGAGGAGGAGATCAGAGAAGCTTTCCGTGTCTTTGATAAGGTAAAGCTTCTGTGCTAATCAACGGTGTATTTTTACAGTGCAGATTTGCTGGTAACATTATTTGCTGGTCTGTCAGGATGGAAATGGATATATCAGTGCTGCTGAGCTGCGACATGTGATGACAAACCTGGGGGAGAAGCTAACAGATGAGGAGGTGGATGAAATGATTAGAGAAGCAGACATTGATGGAGATGGACAGGTTAATTATGAAGGTGAGTCTCCTTATTCTTACAGGCTGTGTGGTGCTTTTTATGCTTATTTTTGGTGCTTCTGAAACGATCCTTAAAATGGTGCTTAAAATCCCCCATTTCTTCCTTCACAGAATTTGTACAGATGATGACTGCGAAGTGAAGGCCTTGTACAGGATTGTTTTGTGTAAATTTCTGCTTTTCTCATTCTCATCCTCCTACTTTCCAGAGGATCTGCATGTATACTTTTTTGTGTAGATTTGAGTGACCATCCCCAACTCCTGCTCATTGTAAACAGTCTGTTGAGAAGAGCAGTTAAGGGACCAGGTGATATAGGCACAGAAAACAGCTACTACACACAGGCCCCCCCTCCCCCCGTTGCTCTGCCCACCTGACCAGTGATGACGTCATGGGTCCAACTGACTGACAGTGGCATGAATTTTGGTTTGATTTTGCTCTGTTGGTTTTGTGTGGAGGAGCAGCTCTGTATGGATGAATCGATTCTGTAACAGTATGATTCATCATCAGCCACTCAAACACTCTTCTGTTCTTATGATGCTTGTCTTTTTCTTTTTTTAACTGCTTACGGCTCAGCCTTGCCTCAGAATCCATTCCAAGTTGTATATTTGTTTTTCAATAAAATCAACTTTGCCCAGAGCTGCCTTTTATTCTTTCAAATGAACACCGTAACTACTTGAAATATTATGGTGAGGTTTAAGTCAAGCAATTAGGTTATGTCAGATGTACTAGTAAACTGCATTCACAGTTGTTAATCCACTCAGGTTTGCCCAATGGCTTTCCTCCAGTAGCATGCTGTTATGTGCTGCTTTAATCTCCTGGAAGGTGTCTCTAATTGTCTTGTACAGAAGTTGTGTAAAACTGTCTTAGGATAAACATGTTGCAATTTCTGTGTAATTTGGCTATTCGGTTTGTCTAACCTTGTCTGTACTGAAGAATAGCCCTTTAGAAGAATTGTTTTATTGAAATACTCACATGTTTGTTGCTTGTCTTGTACAGAGTTCTTACTCTATGTAGAAAAGATTCTGAGACCTGATCCGTTGACAAGTGAATGTTCTAATCAGACCTGCAGTAAAGTGACACAGACCCGTGCACAGAATCTGTCCCCTGCATTTAACTCCTGCAGTAAAGTGACACAGACCCGTGCACAGAATCTGTCCCCTGCATTTAACTCCTGCAGTAAGTGCACACATGGGAGTAGTAAGTACTGAACACACATATGAAGCAGTGGGCAGCACTGTGGTGCCTGGGGAGCAATTAGGGGTAAGGTGCCTTTCTCAAGAGCACCCAAGTTGTGTCCTGCTGGCATTGGCAATCAAAACATTTCTAAAGGGCTTCTGTTTTACTGTGTCTTTCTGTCTGATCAACAGTCTGCTTTAAATGGCTTACTGAAATGTTGCCAAAGTTCCTGTTTTGATATTTAACAGATTTAAGAGCTGCATGGCTGAAGTACAAACACTGAGTGTTGTATTGAGAACAGACTGTAAATGGGGCCGGAGCTTCTGAAGTTAATCACGTGTGGCTAACGCTAGCTTAATGCAAACAAACGTGAAGCTACTGTAATAGAAACCAATGAGGCAAGAGTGGCTGACTGCACTGAAGAAGATAGACGCACATCTCATTTCTGCATCTGTTTACCGCCGTGCTGAGCTATCTGACGTGTGATCATCATGTTCCGTCACGTTTCCTAGCAACCGTGAATACCAGTCTCATGGGGAGTTGCTTTTTCCTTTTGTAACCTGTGAGGTTAGGCTGGAGCAGATGAAAGGAGGCTTTCTGCTTTTTGGATTTCTTGAAGATTAAAAGGCACAGCAGAAAGTTCATTTGTTAACAGTGTCATGAGTGTCACCTTGTGATAAAAGGGCAAAATCCAGAACAGCCCTTCCTCTTACTGCCATTATATCACTGCTGTAAAACAAATGGTCCTGTCAGATTATTCTACATTATATAGGCATTATACTGTTTGTATATTGTATGTGTTCTCTCTGGGAATCAAACCCGAGAACTTTACACTGCTAACACAATGCTTTACCAGTTGAGCTACAGAAACACAGATTCTAAATGTGTTCTTTTAATTAAACTGAAATAGACCCCCTCCCCCCCTCCATAAAGATGACATACAGTTAGTAATGCTTAGCATGAGGAGATATATGGGTATATGCAGTAATGGGTAAGTGACTGGAAGCACTTCACAGAGAGAGCAGATGAGTGCTGTTCCCTTACAAACATATAGCTCTGTCTCTTTGATTTCCTGTCACTCAACAGCAGCCATTTCCACAATGTGTCAGCTGCTACATGTACACATGAACACTTTGTAAGATCCTCTTTTGCCCTTTCCCCGGCTGTCCATCCTCTCTGTGTGTGCTTTACCAAATGCTGTGGCCTTTATCACATTGCAAGTGAGCCCAGCTGCCCCTCTTGTTGTGCTATGATAAATGAGAGGGGGTGTTTCATGGGTTCATGTGCTCTTATGGTTGTTTTTCAAATCTGGTTACACCCCATGGGCCCAGTGTGTACCAAAAACAAGGCAGAAACAGAAACCACAGAGAACAAACAGTTATGTCAGATCAACAGTGCCATGCTGGTTGATTTATAAGGCTAATCATTAAAGAAGTCAAGGCTCTAATTTAAAGAAACAGGTTTCCTAAAAGCCCTGAGTTTGAT
>JAZGTJ010014964.1:0-13722 GCA_036877575.1 Botia almorhae
ATTCCACAAATTAAAAATGAATACAGATTTTAAAAGCACATTAAACAGGAAGAAAAACACAAAAGAAAAGGAGAAAGAGAACTCACCACCTGCCGCAGAGTGAATTAGACAGGGAAGAGAGACAGACAAAATGACAATATATTCAGTTATTCAAGTTATTCTCAACGTTAAAGGTCTGTTCTAATACACTGCTGATGATGAGGAAAAGCATAAACACCACCGCGTTTTGAAATAACAAAATAAATAGGTTTATAAAATAGCAAAGAAAACACTTCAATCTTTTGTTGTGTAGGTCAAAGGCAGTGAGTGTGTTACTCAAAAGGTATTTTATGCGAAGCAAAATTAGGCAGATACCAACATAGACAGGCTGTTACACCCACATTCTTAATAAACCTCGAACAAAACAACACACAGTAAAAGAAATGTTAAATATATAATAAATACACCTTCACATATGCAGTGAGTATAGATAATTCCAGAAGAATTAAGAAGCTATAAGATACATGAGGTTAGAAAACCATTTCAGGTTAGATGTTGAAAACTTGTGCTGATCATTTATTATCATTTAGATTCACAGACACAGATTAGGCTTGGCCCTGGGATAATCAGCCCCATCAGTAGTGATTTTTTAATCAAGCTATCTTAATGAAAACTTTGATTAAAAAAGCACTGCATTGTATCTGATGTGCCATATTTGTACAACAATCTGATAACTGTTTTTTTTAAGTGAAGATACACAAACATTATAAACTCTTAACATCAAAAGAATCTGCTGTCATTCAAATATCAGTCAATCAGCAAGCAATAAAATATAGGCATAATGTCACAGGGCAGGAAAGCAGATAAAAAATGTAAATCTACACTACCAATCACAAAAGTAAAATCCCCAAAGAATATAATATTCCTAATGGAATGAAAGAAAATATGCAATGATCAAGCAATTGTTAAACAAATCAAAACGTGTATTTGTATTTCAGTCACCCTTTGTCTAGATTACAGTTCTAAACACACTGGTCATTCTCTTCATCAGCTGTATCCTGGGATGTTTTTATACAGTATTGCATGTAGGAGTTCCCATGTTGGACACTCATTGACTGCTTTTGTATATCTGTGCCAATTTGTCCTTTTAAAAATGTTTTAGTTAAAAAAGTGGTTTTGCAAAGAAATGCATACATAGGCACAATTTATATCTCTCAATAAAGCAAAATTCACTTACTTAAGCATAGGGCACTTAGACCTAGATTCTATGATTATAAGAAACATAAATTCAGTCAAGTATGTTCAAATATTTTCTGATGTGTGCTCTGAAAGCCATACTCAGAAAGCTCAGAAATTATAGAAATATAAGTCTTAACTCATGGTTGCCTGTTTTACAATCAATCTAATAAGTGTTTCTTAATTAGATAAAAAACTATGGTTAGTAGATACAGTAACTGCTGTGAGGCTTGCCTCATCTGTCTCAGAGAATCATTTCACTACACCATACACCAACAAAATCAAATCACTGTGTGCCATTTCTTCTTCCTGTGATGTCATTAATTACTAACCACAGGGGCTTGTGGATTCATTAAATAATTAGGCCAAAAACTTGTTAGTGCCAAATAGGTTTGCATTCAACAGAGGAACCCCATGTGGCAACACATTAGTATGTTTAAAGGGTGCAGAATACATACGTGTCCATGCAGGTCTGTGTTCAGAAGCATAAGTGCACAGGTTAATGTATGAGCCCCATCTTTAAAAAAAAGGAGAAACATTGATTAATAATATGTAAGGCATTTTATGAGAAAACTGACACATCAAGAGCAGCTGTATATGTAGTTATTAGACAGGGAAGCAGCTCACTGTTTTTTTAGAACATGTCTGTACATCATTCTTCATTCTGTACTTCATGCCATTTTTCTTAAATTTAACTGTTTATGCCACAATGTAGCAGAAATGTTTATTAGAGTATTTTAGTATATTACTGTGTACTGTACATGCACTATAACAGTAGATGGGCAGTGGAAGCTCAATGGTCAGAAAGGCACAGTGTTTCTGGAGACTTGCCCTCTGAGGTAAGAGCCTCCGGGTTACAGTGGCAGAAGCGTTTGGAGAAGTGAACCAGCACGCGTTCTCTTTCCTGTGTCTCTCCCATCAGAGGAAATGCCTTCAAGAAGTTCCTGCAGGCAGAGGCAATGCCAAAGATCATGAAGGTGTACAGAGAAAACGCTTCCAAAAACATGACAAGACAGCCAAATACAAAAATACAGTCAGTCTTGTTTTCTATAAGCACTATTCTTTATGGTTTGTTTGTATGGTGGACCACTTTAACAGTGAAACAAAAATTGTGAAACACCAACATCTGATGGACACATTTAATTCATAAGGTAGGTAAAATAAGGTAAAATTCATCTTATTTTACATTTAATTCATAAGGTAGAGGCTTAAATTCATTCATATAAGGAATAAAGTGATTTATCATAAACGTGCATTGTTGCATTATGAATTGCAGTCCAACACATTTCTGAGCACAGTGGCACATGAAACATGTTTGTTTAGCTATAGTTGGAGTGTCTGCATTTGTGTAATTTTCTAGAGCAGTGTTTCTCAATCAGGGGGCAGAGGCCTACTAAGGGCCTCAACAAACTTTCAAGGAAGCCATAAGATTAATAATTGAAACACGCATTAAAATAAGCAACAACTAAAAATCAATCATTTGTTAGTGCTTGGGTATTTTAATAACTTCTAGTTAGGTCAAGCTCTAGAATATATATTGGGTAGAAACCGTGAGTGGGGGACCTAAAAATATTGTTATGGACAGTGGGGAGGGTTTTAAAAAGGTTTAAATCCACTGATCTTTAGTGTTTCTTTAATATAAAGTAACTCTAAGCAACTCAAATGAACCAATGACCAGTCATGTCTAGATGTTCTGTTCAGTGCTCATACACTACTATTGTTAGTCCATGATTAAACTGTTCACAGATTACTTCCTGTTTTTTCATCAGTGCAGGTATTTAAGTGATTCTGTACTTTATTTTTCCAGTTTCAGTGGTTATTTGTGTCATTGAGACACAACAGCATGACATGTAAAGAGTGGAAATCTATACAGGCTTCTTCCCTTTACTGCTGGTTAACCACAGTAACAAGGAAGCAATGTCTGCAGTGTTTTTAAAAAAACTTCCTTTTTAACACAATCACTTTTTACTTGCTCATAATTACCATAAATATTCATGATTGTAATGAAATTTGAGCTTTGAAGCAATGAAGAGTAAAAGTGAATACCAGTTAAGAGTTCTGTTCTGCTCTTCACACAAATGGTTCAGAAAAACTCTCATACAAAGAATGCTTGCGTAATTTTAAAGAATCCTGGTTGTATTCAGAGAATGTCCTCACCTCAGTGCTCTGTCTAAAGACAACCCAGTGAAGTCAAAGAAGCTCAGGTACTCTGATGCCACCAGCTGGCTGAATTCATTACTGCAGGAGAAAGAGGAGGGATTGTTGGAAGGAAAACAGTCTTTCATTTCACTGGTTTGCCCTACACTCATGCACACTCACTTTTTGCCCAGGTGTCGGGCCACATCACAGCGCTTGAAGCCCTCCAGGTAGAACAGTCGCTTGGCCAGTCGTTTGGCAGCATCCACATCAACGCGGCAACCGTTGGCGAGAGTATCGGTGCTGCCGCTCTCCAACGTTTCCACGCTGCCCAACTCTGAGTCTGAGTCGCACAGCACATCTGTGAGGTTGGCATCACTGTGGAAACAAATACTCTGATGAAAAAAACAACTTCTTGGTTTTACATGGTTTGTAGATGGTTAAAGCTTATTTGTGGTCATCTAAGAAGGTTTAGAGGGTGGTAGCTGGTTTAACATATTTTCCAGCTTTGGATTTAAGCAGCTGCCAAAAGCATCCCTTACGAAAAGTAACCATGGTTTTAATAATAGTGAAAGTTTAGTAAACATGCCACACATTAATTACTATTTCTATAACCACAGTTTTACTATAAATATCATTGTTAAGCTTTGGGTGCTGTATCAAAACCATGGTTAATTTGTGGTTACCATGATATAAGTATGGTAAGCATTTTGGGAATAAACTGTAGACCATGGTCAATTTTGATAAGGGATAATAGTTGGTACAAGTTGGTAACTATTTTAGGGGGTTGGCCAACTGGTGGTCCATCTGTTGATATAGTAGGCCATCTTGGTCAAGCTGGTTAGAGATGGTAGACCTCCCGAGTCCTAGGCCAAGTTGGTAGGGGTGTGTATGAAATCGCATTACTTTAGCTGGTTCTGCCGGGCCCCCATATGATCGGGGCCCTTACAATCGTCTTAATCATCCCAACCAAACCCCCTCCCTTATCAGGGCACACATGAGTTATTCTGCTAACATTAGCTGATCCTAACGGAGTTCATTAACAGTAATAACCTAACCAGACAGTATAAAAAATACCATATTCATTTTAGTACACAATAAGCCCTATGAAATAAGCACCCAATCCAAGCCATTAAGATCCTGCAATTCATGCCACTGAATTAGCATTTAGCTCATGGGTAGTAAATGACTTTTAAAAAAACTTCAATCTTTATTCAACTAATTAAAATCTCATTGAGTACAATTACTGCGAAGAAGGTGAGAGGTTCATTAGAGTGTTTTTAAATGAAAATGTAATTGGGGATGAGGGTTGTAGTGTCAGCTGCTTTGCCCCAGAGATGACCAATTCTGAGCGAATCCATCAGACCATTACTGAAGTGACAGACGCTGAGCTTTTGATATTATGTATTTATGAATTTCTGTCTGGTTATGGTGCATAGCTAAAATGTACATAAGCACAACATCCCTTTCTAACTTTGCCATTTCAAAATACATACTGTAAGTAAAAAAAGACAAAACCAAATGTTCAAAATGTCCGTCATCGCTCTAGTGGAAGACACAATGAGACGCATATTGCAAAAAGCAGATGGCAAATGTTTGCTGGTCAACAGTTTTATCTCGATGTGTCCGCAGCCTCCTGAATAAATTATGGCTGTCATTTTTATTGTGGATAACTCAAAATATTTTGCATAATTTGATTAGCACAATTGCATTAGGTCCAAACTCGATAAGGAACGGTAATGTGTTGGTTGCCATGGTGCCAGCAGAACCTGGTGTTCAATGAGGGAGAGAGGGGTGTAATTTGTGTCCCTCCCATGCAGATGTCCCCTTCATCAGCATTACCCACAATGCCATAGCAAAGCCCCATTAAATCTTGCTGTTTCTTACATAGAAAAGAGCAAGCAGACAATATACACAAATACGCAATACTGTGTGTGTAAATCTAATGTCAATTTTCTGAACTACACAGAATTTCATTATTAGTTATTAGTCAGATCTGATTAAGAATAAGAATTAAATAATATATAGTGTATAAATATATATAATAAACACAAACAGTACTGGGTCAGAACTATATATAAAAATTAAGGTTCTGCCATGGCCATCCCAGTCCTCTGATCTGAACCCTATAGAAAAGTCCACCAACGTTTGAAGGATCTGGAGAGATTCTTTATGGAAGAATGGTCTCTGATCTCTTGCCAAGTGTCTCCAAACTCATCAGGCATCATAGGAGAAGAGCTGTTATCTTGGCAAATGGATGTTGCAAAAACAGTGCCAAAAATTGTGGCCAACATGTATTGAAGAAAAACATTTATTTCATTCCCCCCATTTCAATTGTTGTTCTTCCATGAAATGTTAACAGATGGAAATTTTGAACTAGAATTCTCCCCCCAATTGAAATTTATTCCCCAATTAAATATAGTAAATATAGCCTTTTTTGTTAAAATTTTAAAAATGCAGACTGTTTACTGTTAGAGTTGGGTTGTATGGTTTATAACTAGCTGTGCATAAAAACAGAAGTCTATAGAATGTCCCCTTTTAGATAGATAACTAAACATGTGTGTGTGTGTTTCTAGGTCTGGTATATGGCTGAATGATTGGTCAGATGATTAACAGATTGATGTATGTTAATTATGGAGATACACTAATACAACAGTAAAATATTAGGAAAATATTAGATAACACTATGAGTAAATCTCCTTCTTCCTGTGAATCCAAACACTCAGTGAATCAGCATGTCTCTGATTCACACCTGCAGGTACAGGAGCAGACTGATCCACACAAAAACAAGTGTAAATTACATCCAGCCCCTCTGACTGCTATAGTGGTCCTGACAAATCCATTCAGCACTCAGGTGTCAAAACAGCTGGCCGTTTGCACAGTCAGAATCTTAAAGGTCATGTGCTCATAATGACAGAACAAACCACATTGGAGAGCAATATGTCCCACCATCTGTCTTTGAAGTGTTATAATCAATAATGATGATAGATTGGGCAGATTTGTGTTATAGATTTCTGAAATAACAGCAGTAAGACCTTCAGGGTTGCAGGAGCAGATGAGACGTCACACCTATTGTGAAAACAAATCAACAGAAATATGAAAATAAATGCGAAATGTGAAAAAATGTAAAAATAAATGTGAAAATGATGACCATGATATTAGCGAGCAAAACTGACATTTTATTTATTTTATTTTTATAGGTGTTGCTAAATTTTTGGCCTTGGTACACAGTACACAGGAATACTAAGGCTGTCACAAAAACAGATTTTCACTACGCGATTATCTACAATGCAAAGAATTAACAATAACAATATTATAGTGATATCTGATATGAGAGTGATGTTTACTCTTTATTGGCCAATGAATCACACTCTAAATATTTAGAGTTTGTAACCATTGGGGTTCTTAGGGCTAATGTTAAAAGGGTGCAAAGGCACAACACACTATATTGGAGTATCAGCCAGATACTGGTGTTGAATTGTTCACAATATTATCATGTGTGAAGTATTACCACAATATGAATAATCATGGCTATTAATATCACTGTTAAATCACAGTATGACACAGGCAATACTGTACATTTAGACCTAAGCAAGACTATGGTTTTCCAGTCATGTACTATTGTATTCTTTAAAGTATTTTGACGGTTTATGAACATGGTATTCATTTAGTATCTTTGATAAAAATGAAAGTAACACAGGATTATTATCTGACACCATCACTGTACCATAGTACAGACGGATAGGAAACTTCATTAGTTAAAAATAAATCATCTGATGTGTGGCTAACTTCAGCTCTAGAGGACAGATTAACATAAGTGATTATCATAGCAGCTTTATAAAGTGACTGTACGTGAAACCAGCAGCCGTGAGTCTGTACGGACCTGCGTTGCTGCTGAGCCAGGCAGGATATTAAACATGAGACTGCCTGTCTGTGACTCGCATGCCAGTCTCTCCGCCCGCTCTGATGCTGTTGGCTGAGGGTGTGTTGGACGAACAGTGTGTGAGGTGTGAAGGAGTTGGCGCAGCGTTGTCAGTATGACAAAAATACAAATGCTGTCTTGTTGGTGTTTTCTTCCTGTAGTATAACAAATGCATTTGTGGTGCAGACGTGTATTTCAGAGCACATAAGGCTACACAATGAAAACTTTTTCCAAGTACAAGAAATCAAGTATACAAAATCTCTCTCTCCCCTTCTCTCTCTTTCTCTCTCTTTCTCACACACACAAACACACACCAATAACAGCCCTCAGGCTATATGTTTATAAGTGTTTCAAAAAGACACTAAAAAATAAACTGACAGCTTAATATTAAACCAGATAATACTGTAACAGCAGCAAGTGGAAAAAGAGAAATGACCTTGACCATCTTCAGATATGTACACAAATGACTCAACCAAAAGGCAACCAGAAGTATCAAACTCAATGAAAACTTTGTACGTTCAAACAATTCAAAGTACTGAGACAACACAACTTCCTAAACACACACTGTGAAAACATATGGTAACCTTGTAATCATTTGAAGTTATTTGATCTGACCTCGTAACATAATGTAGTCAGATTTATTAAATAAAAGTTTAGTTTATTAAATATTTTAAATTGAATAAACCAGTTCAGGTTTCTAATGAAGCACAGATGTTAGTTTACGCGACAAAACAAATATAACTTGAAACTAAATTAGAATTCTTAACTTTGAACATAAACAATGATCATCTTTTATGAACCTAAAAGAATAACAGCAAGAGAATAATTTGTTGGTTTAACCTAGTGCAGACTGGTTGATTTAACCTAGTGCATACTGGTTGATTTAACCTAGTGCAGACTGGTTGATTCAGTCCTGTATTTTGATGTTTTAAATAAAGTTTATTTGGATGTTACTACATTTTATGTGAATTGACCAAACACTGTAAGATTAAGCTGTTATTACAAAAGTAGGTGTTTTAAAGTTAAATAAAATATAGGCGATTTCAAACAAGCTGCAGAACTTACAGAAGTCCCAGAAGAAAATCAAAATGAACATCATATTCGTCTTTCCACATCTTTCACCGGCGATCAGGCATCAATCCGGCTCGGGGCGAGACATATTGGGTAGGAAAAAAAGCATTCAGATCCATTCGCCTCCGGGCGAACTGTGCGTTGGGTAATACGATTTTCCCCCCAAAGCATTAAGTTTTCAGTGTGGCTTCTGCAAAATGGACTTGTTGGCGATATGTCACCGCATGTCGTTCGTGTTCTATGGAATACAAAAGTTTTTGATGCGACTAATTCAAGCGGAATTTCTCTGCGCTTTTGACTCCGGCGCTGGTGCGCAAACGGCTTCCCAGTCTGAAGTTCCTAAAAGTCGGAACACAAGGGGAAGTGGGCGGAGAGTGGCGCTCTGGGTGGATAGGGTTACTGAATGAGGAGCCTACTAAGAGTGCTGCCTGCCTGCGCCACATTTACATATTTCCGATGAAGATCTGGACCGGAGCCCAAGTGTACCAAGGCCGTTTAACTGGACCCTCGTATTTCAGACATCACGTTCTGTAATATTAATGTGTATGACAATGTGTACATTTTAACATTTATTCATCAAAACCCAAGGTACATATGCGAAATAAAACTTTATTCAATACATTCAAGTAAATGTATTATGAATTATAATTTGGCGCCTAATGGAATCAAAACTTGTAAGAATTCAATAAAAGCCATCAAATAATTCAGGGAAAAATAACTGAAAATTTAAAGAAGGAAAATTCCAATATATCAGTAGGATCTTATGTGCACATTATTGTTTTACATTATAGGTTCTGATAAGGATTTCTAAGATAGATAAGATAAGAGTAAGTGCTGTAACTATTTATTTATCTATTACATGTACTTTTTTCGGCATTTAAAAAACTGACACCAGAAAATGACTAGCACACACAAACATAAAAAAAGAAAAAAGACCTTGTGATGTAGGCAAAGCACATGTTTTCACCATTTCCTTTTATGAATGACTCACTCGCATAATATGTATATGCAGAATGGATATAGATAACATCCATCATACTGATGTAATTTTTAAGACCGGGATAAAAGATACCAAGCTGGTGTGGTGTATGATACAGTAAGATGTCTCGTTTAGTGTATGATACAGTAAGATGTCCTGTGGGATGTACGATACAGTAGTGGTATATGATACAGTAAGATGTCTTGTGTCTTTGATACTGTAAGACAACTTGTGTGATGCAGTAAGCTTTCTTGTATTTATTTGTGTAGTCTGGTATCTGTGGTATTTGCATGCATCAGTGACCATCAGTCATAACATGTTTGTCCCCTTGTCTACAAACATCAGATCACTCAGCTGAATAACCATAATAATTACAATGTTACAATGACCACTGCAGTTCCTTTAGCCACACCAGCAAAGCTAACCATCACCATTTTCCTTCTCTCTCTCATCTCTCCTCGTTCTCTTTATTCTTTCTTTTATAAGGTAGACTATTATGGCTGCCGACTTTGAAACACACAATAAATATTTTTTAAATGCACACTGTATATTTAATTTAGCCATATAACATATAGGTTTCTGAAATGTTATGTGAAATGTTATGATTTTCTTTCCAGCAGTATGAACAATGTAGAAACTGGTCTTCTTGAAACATTAATTAAACCTAAACCATCATGTCATTTTATCATACAAACAAGTCTTTTACAGATCTCATACATTTAAATGTTTCGTTCCTTCTGTCACTTTAAGCTGCTGAGAGACTCACTGCAGAACTGAAGTGTCAGACAGAGCTAACTATAGACCAGTTTAAAGCCAGTAAAGACAGATTTTTCTGTGAAATGGACCTGTGAGGATTTAAGAGCATAGCACACAGAAAATGACAAAGACCCATCATGCTTTATTCTGACACACACATATGTGTGGACACATACACATTCACTTCTACACTTTCTGTTTCTCCCTGACATCCTTGAAGACAGCTGATGTCTCCACGGAGACGAGAGAGATCTCTATGGAGGTTTTTTAATGCCCTTCTAATGGCTCAGCAGAGTCTCACAGTCAGCTCACTTTTATCTCAGCTCAGCCAAGCCGCAGGGGCTTTGCAGTTCTGCTAGAAGCATCATTCACACAATGCTAAAGAGGCTTTTTTCTCACCAGCATTTTCCTAAAACTGGCAAACTAACTGACTTGTAAGCAAGCGAACAACTTACATATTTTGTGTCTTGTAAAGTGTACAGTATGACTAAAGCTGACTCTGTCCTGAACGTAGTGAGCTGCCTATGTAGGCAGCATTTAAAGGCATTATAGTTGGACAACTAAAATTAATTTAGAAGTCATTGGAATGTTAACTATTGACCAATCAGCTTCCAAAACTGGATCCATCAATTTATCATATGCAGCAGATCTATATAAATGTTATTCTATATAAACCTACAGACATTCAAGTAACAATAATAAAGTATAAATAGTCATCAAATAGTTAACATCAATACCTGTAAAAAATAATAGAGTAAATATTGTTGATTTCACAAAAGCACAATGCCTTTTTTGTTTTGATTAGGAAAACAAAGACAACTCTTTCTCCTTCTGTGCTTCTAAAGTTTGTGTGTATGTGTGTGTATGTGCAATATTTATCTCAACCAGTGTGTAGGTGTTATAGAAAGAGAGGTGTGTGTGTGTGTGTGTGCGTGTGTGCGTGTGTGCGTGTGTGCGTCTCTTTCTGCATCCTGTAGGGATAATCATCAGCTAGACAGCACTCAGCCGCTGCTCCTACACACAACCAGGATGAAGCGGAACCAGACAGGAAGTTTGTGTGTGTGTGACACAGGTAAAGAAAGTGATTATGAGTGTCTGATAATAACAGAGAATAAATAAGCATGTGTCTTTGTGTGAATAGGTGCAGTTTCAGAGATGGGTGGGTGTCAGTGTATATGATGAGGTCTGGGAGTGGGTGTGTGTGTTGGGGGTTGGGGTTGCTGTGAATATGAAGCCAAAAGCCAAAGGGGTAAAAAATAGAAATTAGCTGCTGTTGATGTCATGAAAGATGCACATTTCTCAAGATATTTATTTAACTTCAGACATTGTCTTAAAAATGCCTAAAATAATAAATGTATACCCTTTGACAAAACTATTAACTGTTTAAACGAACAATATGTTTCTACCAGTTCCAGAATGGAACTCAATGTTTTAATATAATTGTGTGAAGTAACTTGCACTGGATAGGTTAGCCTATATGATAGTACTATGATAGTAGCTTAATAGCCTAATCAGTTAGCATGCTAACTGAAACCACAAAACAGAAAATGTTTAATCTAATGATTTGTTACTGTAGTGAGATTATGTGATGATCTCATTTTAAAAACAGCATAATTTCATGGTTAAGACTACATAAATCAAGTGATATTCCAGAAACAACAACAAGCAGAATACCCCCGAACAGTTCTTTTATCTAATGAAATTGATTTGGGATCAAAGGGGGGTCTGATTGTGAGGGGGGATTAAATCTTGCATGACATCTTCAAAACAACACTGGATCACATTTCATGTTGCATATTGATCTGATGTGAGGCAGTCAGGGTTAACAGATCAATCACTTAATCATACCTTACTCAAAAAAGATCTAATGATGCATAAACCTTCCGAAAATGAACAAATTGCTCTTTGAATGGCAGAGAGTGTGTGGATGGGTGTAATGTGTTCAGTATGGGCTTCTAAAGTAGGAATTGCTAATGGGAAATCATTACTATACTAGATAAAAGTATGCTTTCAAAACACCCTCATGCAGAGCAAATAACACTTTAAACAACTGAGGAACTGGTTGAACATTTTGGGTTTATGACTCACAAATAAACATCACGTGCGTTCCCTCTCCATTACTCCCTGTGCTGTATCCCAGGGAGTAAACAGGAATTTTTAATAAACACTAATCTAATATGAATATAGTTCATACTTTGAGAATTAATATAACCACGCATTCCGGATTGGTATTAATAATTTAAGAATCAACCATTTAGAAAAATTTTAGTCAACCACTAATCTTAATATTGGCCCTGGTTTAAAGGCCATCTATGTACTAGTGAACACTTAAATGTTGACACGCTTTGTCCTTATTGAACCTTTTAAAAATGATCGCTTTGAACTGTCCTTGTATGAAAACCATGTGTGTGACTTTGTGTTTGGGTCTAAAATAACATGATTATGGGATGGGTGAGTAAACAATGACAAAGTTTTTTATATTGGGTGAACCATTTATTTCAATATTAATGTTTTAATCCCCTATGGCAGACCTACTGACATTCAACTGCACATACTTCTCATTTTCACACAGTAGTAACATCAGTCACCTTAATGGACAATGTCTCAAACAACTCCCTCTCTGCCAGCTAGCATAATGTTGGTGAGGCTGTGTGGATACACTAATGAACAACATATGCTTCTCTTTCTCTTTTGTAGGCACACAGAAAAACACTCGTTCTGCTCTTTCTGACAAGTTTATCGACCATATATAGCCACAATTCGACTCCAATGCATCAAAGAGGTGCTAATGAACAGCATATGTGGCTAGTGTAATGTTACCAGCCTCTGGTAGACCACAGGCTAACCACAGTAGACTGTTAGCAGCTAATGCTGAGAAATTGGTGATTTAATGAATAGTGTTTACATATATCTGCTGCAGAGGTCAACTGCAACTGTTCTGATGTAGCACTGGACCTTTGGGTCAAGGAAAACATGTTGGCTGCTAGCATAGATATAGAAAACCGCTAAGGGTAAAGTGTTGCTCAGACAACTGGTGGGTGTATAAGCACAGTGTGAGTTAAAACTAGAGCAAGGCTCTCGTTGTGAAAGAGGAAAGCCAAAGTCAATGATGTCACTCCCTAAAAACAATGCCTCATTCAGCCGCACTGGGGGTCAGGAAGTGGCTGGTCATTTAAGACTGGGAAGGAAAAAAACGACAACATCTGCTGCTGCGTCTGGCCCAGATGGATGCAGTGAAAAAAAGGGGAGAGAGTGAAGGAGAGAGAGAGAGAAAGGGAGAGAGAGAAGGCAACTATATTAGACCAATCCTTCACTGGCTCCCAGAGGTGGAAATCTTTCCTCTTGGATACTGGCTCAAAGTCGAGTCGGCTCATGTAAAGAAGTTTCCATTCAGTTAGGCCACATTTTGATACTCATTTCAAGAGCAGGATAAAAAACCTGGCTGATGTTCTAAATGGGATAATTTCTATGCAGTTCCTCTATCTGATCTGCCATATGTCTCATCAGCATGGCTATTAGCAAACAGTCATTGGGAAGTGGACATGGATCTTGATTCAACAATTCCAGATGTGCTATTGTCTGTTTCGGAAAAAATAACACAGCATGCTACTTGTGACTCACTAGTTTGGAACAGGGCTCAGCA
>JAZGTJ010014965.1:0-13722 GCA_036877575.1 Botia almorhae
AGTTTCTGTGGTAACCAGAGTGTTATAGTTTTTTTGGCTTTATATAAACGCACCATGCAGATGGTCTACGTGGTTTCATGTAAACTATCCTCTGTCTTTTGCATAACTCAGTTAAAGGAATACAAGTCTCGTGTAGCTGAGATGGAAGGCCAGCCACGCTCCTCTAATGGAGTGTCTCAGCTGGAGAGCAAAATTCAAGAACTGGAAGAGCGATTGCGTTCAGAAGAGAGGTAAGTGTGGTCCCTAATGTACTGCAGAGTAGTTTTATGAATCCACTCCTATGTTCTGTGAAGTGGCACAATTTTATTACCCGCAATGCACTACAGGATGCTTTTAAAGATAACTTTTTTAAATGAATACACATTTACAGACTAGACATTGTCCACACAAAAATTACATTCTACCTAGAGTTTTTTTTATTAGGTTTAGATTATTTTTTCTTTTTTAATTCCTATATTAAGATATTTAGCTTGAGTGATGTCATACAGAGAAAGCAACAATGTTTTTATACACAAGCTTTACCTCATTTATACATAAACATTTTTCTTAAAATGGACATCTTTCAAGAGAAAAGGGGGAAAGGAATATACCAATATCCAAAATGTTCTTAAAACATGACACCTTAAACAACAAGTCTTAAAATGCTGAACTTGAACTTTAAGGTGTTCTTGATCCACATCTGTGTATTTTTATAGAGAGAAGAACACAGTGCTGTCATCTCAGCGACGCCTGGAGAGGAAACTAAAAGAGCTGAGCATCACCCTGGATGACGAGAAACAGCAGCACACAGAGCAGAGAGACCAGGTGATACACATGTTACATAGATCACCAAAGACATAAGAAGTGTGTGTGTGTGTGTGCTTGTTTTTCTACCACTGTGGGGAACCACATGTCCCTACAAGGATGGTAAAGTCACACACACCTACATTGTGGGGACAAGCCAGCAGTCCCCATGTGGGAAACTGATTATGAAACATACTAAATGAGGCTTGTTTTAAAATGTAAAAACGCAGAATGGTCTCTTGTAAGGGTTAGGTTTAGGATGAGTGTTAGGGGACAGAATATACAGTTTGTACAGTATAAAAGTCATTATGTCTATGGAAAGTCCCTGTAAAGCATAAAAACGAGTGTGTGCATGTGTGTTAAATGCATAAAATGCATGTGTCCTTCTGCAGCTGACCTTGCGGGTGAAGGCTTTGAAAAGACAGGTGGATGAGGGGGAAGCCGAAGTGGAGCGGATGGAGGGCTTGAGGAAGAAGGCCCTCAGAGACATGGAGGAGCAGCTGGAACAGAAGGAGGCGCTGCAGTCCAGAGTGACAGCACTGGAAAATGAACTCAAGTGAGTGTGTGTGATTAAGACAAAGTGTATTTAAATGCTGTTGTTTCTCTTAGCCCTACAGAGGGCAGTGTGTGTTGGTTCTCAAAACCAAGCATGTCAGTAGCAAATTTTACCTGCATGCAAAATTGAAGAAAGCTATCCATTAATATTCCTTTTCATATCAAAGCTAGATGGCCGACTGCTGTAAAGCTCTTTGGAAATGTGCAATTTTAAATATTCCATCTTTGCTCAGTTCTGCAGCCAATCACCTCTGCCATATATGTCACGTGATTAATTGTTCTGGAGCCACAGGAAAGTAATACCATGACAGTGCAAAGAGATGCTTTTTATAACCAGCTAGCTGTACCTCAGCACTGTTGAGTGTTTGATTCTAATTGATACTGAAATAACTGATGGCATAAAGTTGAAGTTAAATGCCCAATGGCATTAAAGGGACAGAACCTAAAAAATGTCCTGAGGTGTGGCGACTGTGTTAGAATAATTGATTTTTAGACTGTTAAATTATTCACAGGTCTTCACTAAACATTGTGGCCGCATTACTAGCTCAGCGTGTGCATTCATTTTCAATCATTTAATGGCCTGTTGTCTATCATTCCCTACATAGTGGTGAGTCAACCTAATAAGCTAACCCATTGCTTAGCACAAAGCAGTGGCCAGACTAATCTTTAATCGTTTAAAGTCTTTACCTTTCCAAACCTCACACACACAATACACTTTCCTCAGATCAGCTAGCTCACACTGCACATTACTGCATAACATGCATGAAAATCACAGTTACACCCTGTTTATCACATCACATGCACATTCTGGAAATCACAGGAGCTCTTATCAACTTACATCACATAGACAACTACAGAATTTGTGGTTTTACAAATTCATTGGAACTAAACTCTGGTTCCAGTCTCTGGTTATGTGATGTTTATAAAAGACAGACTGTACTGCCAAACATTACAATACAATATTACAATATCTGTAAATATGTGTAAACCTCAGCTTGTTAGTAATCCAAGTGTTACACCACACGACCAGAAATGGACAGATTTGAGCAGCACATCATGCGCTTGTCAAACATATGATTAAATTAACTCATCTTTGCTGCTGTTGCAGTGTACATTCATCTGGGAAATCTTGCTCCTAGATGTTGGAATATGTGTGTGATTCAAACCATGTATTAATGTTAAGTGATGGGGTCTGGAATTCCAGTTCTTCCCAGGTTTGTTCAATGGTCAAGTTCGTCCACTCTAAACCATTTCTATATTGTGCCAGGGGGTATTGTCATGCTGTTCCTCCCCAAATCGGAGTGGAACGCACACAGTTCTCTAGAATTCATTTTCATTGAATGTCATAGCATGAAGATTTGATTCTCTGAAATTACTGAAACGCCAAACCCATCAATTAGAAGGGCATGGTCACATATTTTTGACAATGTAGTGTATGTAAATAGTAGCTGTAAAAATAACATGTTAATGAGTTTCTGTACGTTCTAGTAGGAAATTAATATATAAAGTAAAGTATATGTTTAAAGTACAATGACTGGTCAACATTTCTTTTAATCCTGTTTGTTTACCTTGTCCTGAGGTGTTACTAATACATTTTTCCAAGTACGGTTATGTCATTTCAAATTATGTAATTTTTGTCTCAAACTTAATGAGTTCAAAAGAATTTGATAAATGTTGTCTAAAATAGTTTCTAGTATGATAGTATGTTTAGAAGTATGTCACACTGTAGGCCAGTTACTCAACCCAGTTCATGTTTTACTTCAGGAGAAAGATCCAGCAGGCCCGTCAGTCAGCTCTGGACTCTTCAGTCCTAAGCTCTGAGGATGACGATGATGATGGATTGTATGATCATTCCAGTATAACCTCCATCCTCAATGAGAGCAACCTGAAGACCAGTTCCTGCTGAAAAGAAAGAGGAATCTGTGGAATGAGGCGCGGATCAGCTCTTGTTGTTTATATGTCTATAAAAGGAAAAGGATTGACACGCCACGCTTATAACTTCAGTCACTGTGACACGGTGTGACTTCAGTCTTTAAAATCAATATTAGATGGTGCGAATCTAGTCCTCTGGCTTTCACCACTATTTCACACAACTATACATCTGACTGTAAAATCTGGTTACGATCTGGGGTTGTACTAGGCAGAGGTTGGTAAACTCTCAGCCTTTTGCACTGAGACATCTGACCATTCCAGTGTCAGCCAGTAATATAATCAAAAATGTCAGACATTTAATCTAGACCTCCATTAACCCAGACATGCTTTTTGTGACAGCCTGAATGTTGCCTGTAATATAGGTGTTATTTGTGAAGGCAAGTATCGGGCTCCCCTTTGGTGGAGTTCAGATCAGGTTAAACATTTTAGAAAAGCAAACTGACGTCAGCTGATATTTACCCTTTGTGTAGCATGGAAACAGAAGTATAGTGTTTATTAGCTAAGAATAGTTATATGAAGATATAGTTAAAATCAGTTATATGAAGGGGAAAGATAATGCTTTATTTAACGGCGTGAGACATTAGAGATGTATGTTTATTTCAGTTAAAGTCATTAGGGATAATAATAGGAAGTAAAACTTCATTTTAAAGTTGAAGAAGAGTACAGAAGGAGTAAAGAGTGTTTTATGATCAGGGTATAAGTAAAAGGCAGATGACCAGAGCGGTTGTTTACAGTTTCCCAGAAATGTCAGTTATAAGGTTAGAGCAAATAGTGTTTTCATCTGCAATGGAAACAGCAACACAACTGTGTTCCAGTTTTACAGTTCTGAGAGCGGTTGGTAAAAAAGAAAATCAAGATTTTAATATCAAGAAACTCCTGACTCATCAGAATACACGTTTTGTTTACAAATAGAATTTAGATAAGGCATGAATAGAACCAGCACTATATTAATATACCACTGCTGTGAATTAAGTTTTAGCATCAACAACATAATGACAATATTGATGGAAACATAGATCAGTGTAATATGTTTCAGTAATAAACTTAATGAAATAAAGTATATGCTTTAAATACAGTTAGCACTGTGAAAATTGCAGCACTATAAAATTCTGTCCTTTTATTTATACAGCTTTATTATTTAGGTGAAAGCACATCTATTTTTTGACCTGATTTATTTCCTAAAATTGCCTGGTGGAATTTTGTCTTAAAGAAAATAATGAAATGATTGCTCTGATACACAGTTTATTTTAATGCACAATACTGAAACAGTTTATATAAAGTACAGTAACTGGAATCAGAACAGGAGTTTTCATGTGCTGAAACAGACTCATCTGGCATGTCTTGATATTGTGCTACCTTTATCTATATTCTGTTTTCTATATTTGGTACTATAGTGATTTATCTATGCACACTACAGTTTTATTAATGTAAGTTGTACAGCACCACTACAATGCCTTGAAATTAAATGTTATTTGTTGTTCTTCCAAAGTAATACAGAATGACTTATTTGTTTTGTATTTATGTGTTAGTATTTGCAAACAATGATCAAATCAGTGGAAGCTTTGTATTTTTTCTTTAAGCACAAGCTTTTCTATTCAAAATAAATTCAGTATTTAGTAGGTTTGTTTTTAGTGTGCTTTTATCTACACTGCAGTAGTTTTGTATACTGTATATATGTCTCTCTCTGTCTGTCTCTCTGTGTGTCTCTCTCTCTCTCTGTATCTGTCTGTTTACAGGTATCTATAAGTTTTAATAAAATGACTGTCGCTAAAATTGTTTTATCTAGCTGCTTATAAACATGCCAGTTAACTGACTGTACTACATATGAGCCTTGTTGCCAGCTGTAGTCATGATAAAATTGTTTGACTAATTATAATTGCATACAAACTTCAGTCTTTTAATGCAGAATTAAATGTAACGATTTTATACCATAGATCTAATGCACTGCGTGTACCGTAGTGGCCTTGACAAGAAATGTGTGAGTTAGGAGAGCTAGGAGAGCTGTGGTATCACATGTCAATGTGCTGTATTTAATACCAAATTAAAAACCGTATGTTTGCAGAAGTGGTTGGGGTGTTTGACGGGATGCTTCCTAAAACTGACCAAACATGATTTTTGGTTTGAGATTGAGTTATTTAGTATTTGGTTTTTTAGATTTCACATGTCCTACTTCTACATACATAGTGAAATGAAAGATGAAGAGTCTTCTGGGTTGACATTATACAGTGTTCAGATGTGTTAGCGTGAGCGTCTGTGTGCTATCTGTGATGGGGTATTTACAGCATTTATATCTGCATCTTCTAAATGTACTAATAACAGCTTTATTAGAATGTAAAGGTAAGTTTTATTATGCAAGTCAACTTAACATGCGTAAATCTGTGTGTTCTATAGATTTAACAGATTTTTTAAGAAAGAATGCATATTTCTGAGTCTTCATTTTTAAGTCAGAAGTTATCAGATCAGAATTAATCAAAATGATCACCTAATTAGTAAACTACAGACTGAGCAGTTCATGAGTGGTTCATTTTAATTTTTTTATTATTTTTAAGGGTTTAGTATAGGCATCTTTTAAGTAGATGGTGACTTTTTGTAACCTTAAATTGTAAAATGATTGAAAAATGTAAGCCTATTTATTTTATTCAATACTGATGCCGCAGAATATTTTTAAAAAGAATTAAAAATAATTAAAACAGTGTGTTTTAGTTAAAGTATAAACCGTGTAAATAAGTCTTTAGTCTAATAATGTATGTGATCATTTCAGGGATTCTCACATGACAAATCTGCAATTTTAATATCTAAAAAAATAAATTGATTAAATTACAACAAAATCAACCTTTTGTCATTAGATAAGCTAACCTCATTGTTCAGAGTAATTTTACAGGGTATGTAAGTAAACAAATAAGAAAGGATTTTGTGGTAGTTTTTGTTGGCCAGTGTACATTACAGGTGGTTTGATCTTGTAAACCTTGTTTTGTAGTAAGTAAATTTAGTAAACAGTAAATAATTATTATTATTGTAGTTACAGCAAACTTAGTGTTTGCTTCTTGTCGTTGCATGTCTCGGTTCACTTATGTTTCCATACTCAGAATAGCATGTTTCTGTTTTTCATTTCCTTTTAGCTGAGACACAGACACCCTGCAAACATGTTCAAATGAGCAGCTACAGCCCTGCACAGGGTGACAGTATGTCTATTTCTTGCCTAACCACAACCCATCAGCCAGATTCCCTTGTAGTGAATCTACGCAGAACCAAGACAGATGAACCGATCCTGAAGTATCCAGATCCAAACAGCTCCACAGCATCACATCATCAGAGATGGTCTGTGAGAACTGATGCTGGAAATGTTACACTTGATCTGAAAGATATCACCTTATCTGATACTGGCCGCTATGAATGTGAGGTGCACAACAAGGATAAGGACTGTCTTATGACAGACTTTAATCTGAGGGTCAAAGGTGAAGCTCTACCATGTACAATAGCCAATAAAATTCTATATTTCGGCATTTATTTACATAAATTGTTTTTGCTGTGTTGTTTAACCACTGTGCTTTGCTCGTTTCAGAGTGTAAAGTCTTGGACCCAGTCTGTGCAATACCAAAGTCTTCAGCTACACTACCATGCTCTAAACATCTGAATGTTATGTGGGAAGTTGTTCATGGTGACCAATCAACAAAGATAGACAAGTATTCATACAAGCACTCAAGCACAGAGAAAGACCCACATCTCTTTTATATGAGGGCGAGAGTACAAAACGGATCTTTGGTTATACGTTCTGTGCTAAACACTGATGAGCTTTGGTATCGGTGCAGAGTGAATCAAACATCCTGCTATGAGGTGAAACTGCAAGTGAAAGGTTTGTGTTTAAGGGAATATTTCTTCGGTTTTATAAACCTCTGATGGTGGTAATTAGAAATAAGGATATGTTGTGCTAAAGTGTCTGGTAAGCTATTGTGATGGTTAGGCAAGGCAATTGTTGTATTTTGGTAATACAGCAAATACAGAGGAGTAGGATGAGGTGATATTTATCTTAAGGTCTGGGTTATAATTGTGTTGTGCTGTGGTTATAGTGGGAGCTGTTGGTCTGTTATTTACTTATGTAATTTGTGTCTTGAAAGCATGTTAAAAGTTAATGTTACTATATGAGTTGGTTAACAGACACTAACCTGTAACACTAACTAAACTTGAACTAAAATTATAGATTGTGAGGCGTTTCGTTCAACAACAGTACTGGAAACAATTTCAACATCGTTAGCCACAGGTAAGATAGCTGTCTAAATATATGTGTGCGTAGCATAAATAATAACCTGATCAAAGCAACTGGTGTTTATTTGAGTCTACTTGCCCCCAGTGCTCACAGATGCACCAGCCCTACATCAGACTGCAGCAGTGACAGCCAATGTGACAGCAGCAGTTGGCTCAGTAATATTTGTGTGTGTCGTCATTTTCCTGATCGTGTGTGTGATTCTTTATCTAAAGAAAAGAGGGAGCAAAACCACCAGCCAAAGTAAGACTTCCATTAAAGCCCTGAAAATATAGCACTACTTAAATGTATGTCAAACAATCGTCAAAATCCCAGCTTTGAATAGGGGAGAGAAAGGGGGAACTAAGTTGATACTGTAATTTTGTGGTGCTTTCTCTTCTGCAGTCAACACAGAAACCAGAATCCATTTTGGTCTTAAGTGTTTTTTTAATGTTTTTTTCATGCCGTTAGAGTAATGACAGTTTGTTGCAATAAAAGTATTTTATTGTACTGCACATTTAATGCCATAATGTAATGGCATTAATTTCAGGTAGAAGTTGATTAGTTGGTAAAAAACCTCTTTCTGTTTCTCATAGTTCAATTCACCCGGAATTCCTTATATTATTGCCAGGAGTCTGTATATTATTCACAGGTTTCAGAAGGTAAGTCATGAATTCTTACAGCCCATTTACAGAAAGTGTTATGTAAAAAATTAGTTGTAGACACTTCTGGTTTTCTGTTTGGCAGGGCTTGAATTGCCATTGTATGATTTAGTGGAAAATAATCCAGGAACCACGACCACCTGTAAGTTATTGCAAAACATTTTATATTTATATCAAAACTTGTATTTCTGTTCCTATCTGCATAAAACTAAGAAAGAAGGACAGATGTGTATTGTTAAGTCTCACCATATAGGGTTGGGCTAATTTACAAGCTTACACATTTGTATATATACATATTTATAACTATACATATAGTTATAAAGATACAGTAGGGTGAGCAATTTTGGAGGATTAGCAATAGCAAGATAGCTTTGCAAGCATAAGATTCCCCTCCCTTTAGAGCCCTTTTAAAGCCACACGTCTTTTAAATCACATGAATGTGGTGCACGGAGGAATGCAAATACAATGTTTGACTGGCAAGTGGGACATCCTATTATTGCATTTTGGACCGAATGCAATGATTGGATGAATGTTTTATAGTCCTGCATCTTTCACAAAACATTAAAAAAAATTACAGGTTTATGGCTCCTACAGTTGTTAAAATGAACTGTTGTCTCATCTCTCAACAGTTTGTACTAAAATCCCTGAAGCTACGGCATGTATTTATGTCAACCAGCATATGACAAAATACAGTTCTTAATGCGTTTTTAACTCATTGTTTTAACATACAAGTCTCTTTGTGTAACTTCTTAATGTCATCTGTCATAAGATGTAGTAAATAAAAGGCAAAATCGATCATCAGCAAGTAGTTCTAGGTACATTCTTTGATGCTTTTATGATTGTATATTTTCCTTCAACCTGCAATATGAAACTAATATGTTTGGTTGTCACATGTTTATTTTAGCTTTTCGGTTCAAACTATAACAGGTTTGTTTTTGTGAGGGACCTTTGGCTGTCTTGGCGAGATTATCTGATGCAAGAATCAAGTTCATATTTAAAAATTATAAATGTTATTATAGACATGATTGTCTATTAAATGCATTGGATACAAGATCAATTTACAGCATGTTATTAAACAAAATGCAGTCTTTAAATGAATTTGGTTTTGTTTAAACAAGGTTTTGTAAGAAATCTGGACAGGTTTCATATTATGGTTTAAAGAGCTAAGTGGGAATATAATAATTTTTCTGGAGTCATGGTGTGCATACTTTATTATTGGAAGCTGTTATATGCCTTGTCTTTTAGACCCCTACACTGAATATGGTTGCCTTTAGATGTGTGTGCTTCAGTTTTACTCATTTGCTGGTTTCATATTAGGCCAGAAAATGGCACAAAAGTATCCAGTGAAACCAACTATGTAACTTTGGTGACCTGCCAAAAACAGATTATACATTCAAGAACAATATAAAACATTCCATTAAATGTTGAAACTGTCAACTGTCAAATCCACACCCTACCCCTGTAAACACACACACACTCCCATACTGATCCATCCCATGCTGCTGAAACTTGTGTCAAACTATTTAACTCATACAGTAGATGAAATCTTATTTTAAAAAGAAGGGGTAAATATATGATTATAAGAATATAATTCTGTGAGTGATAATACCATTACCATAAATACACTGTTTTTTTGTTTTGTTTAATGTATTAGTTTAAGAAATTAAGGCAATCCATTAATAAAGATGATATATATAAAACCATGTGTAGTTATGTCTACAGAAACTAACTTTGGACTTAGATCTTGGAACATCCTCGGGGACACGCTCATTATGCATTACATGCAATATCATCAGATACGTGGCAGACATTTTTTTTAATGCTGTAAGCTGTTTTCACGCTTAAGAAACTGAAATGTGTATTGTCTGTCAAATGCTATTGCTTAATTTTCTACCACCTCGGGTTAAAGAAATGAGATCATGAGGTGTATTCACAAAGCTGAGACAGTGTACGCTGAGCTGCCGGGGCAGTGAGGTCACACGACGCATTTTAGTCTGACGCTGTGAGAAGGAGGAGGAGGATATGAGGGGAGTATCTGTCAAAACCGTTCAGCGCTGCGACTATATAGTCACCATATTAGAGATCACAACGCTACTAAACGCAACGACGAGATCGCCTGCGTACTACGATATTACATAACGAGTATTTATTTATTGTTCCAGTTCTTGTTTGTTTTATAAAGTTACGATCTGATTAAATCTGATTAAAATGTATCGAACAAGGAGTATGTGCACGTTTGATGAAATCAGATGGGATGACAGAGTGGTATGTACCAATTTGTTTATTAATAGTTTATTTTATATTCAGAAAACAAACACTACATAAATACGAAAAATTCACAAGAAAGATTTCTTTGTATCTATCGTCTTGTTTTTGCGTAGGTCCGAAATAGAGAATTGCCGGTTTTTTTATAAGCTCTAGACGTAAGCAATAGTGAACAGTTCATTCTGAGCAGATTTAAATGCAAGTAAACAAGACGTTGTTTCTACTGCAACGTTTTCTCACGAATTAAAAGAGAACTTTGGTCCATTGTAATTTATAATTTTTTTTCTGGCAAAATAATAAATGCGCCATGATGTTTTTTATTTATTATTAATTTTTTCACTTATTTTAAATATTTACTTCATTAACATAAATGGTTTCAGTTTAACTTTGGATCTTTATTGGTTAAGAATATTTATATTGGCAAAGGGCGGGAAACCTCCTTTGCCTCAACTTACCCTTTACTGTGTGCTCAACAGGTGCTTAAACAGGTTTATTTACATTACATTTATGCATTTGGCAGACGCTTTTATCCAAAGCGACTTACATTATACTATACATTGTCTCTAAGTATGTGCAATCCCTGGGATCTAGCCCATGACCTTGCCGTTGTTAACGCCACGCTCTAACCACTAAGCTACAATTCCAGCTGTGTCTGCCTCTGTTCCATGACCCTATTTCTGTTCTGTAATGTTAATACGGTTAGCTCTATGAAGCTATAGATTAGGTGATTTAATAATATTTTACATCCAGGTTTTCTTATTGCTGATTATTACAGGGAAACTTTAAACAAACGTTTTCTGTGGTATCATTTTAAACTGCTATTATTAAAATAAGTTTAATAAGACTAAATCAACATGTACTGTACTTACAGTATACAGCCTACCATAAATGGCAGTTAACATTGTATAACAGGACAGTTAAGAAGCTGTGTGCTTTGCATATCTTATATAAACTGGACCAGAGGTTAAATAGTTTAATAGTGTTTGGATATTCGTGGAAAGTGTTGGATATTTAAATCAGGTTTCCATTGAAACTGAATCTAAAGCTTATTGATTTGACCCACTTCATAAGTCTCAAAAAATCTAATGTTGTGCCTTAATCTGCTAATGTTGAGTTCTTTAATGTTAATGTTGAGAATGTTATATTCTTGAATTTTTTCCACTACTATGATTCTGTTATATAATCTAGCTAGATTATATAATAATATAGTAGCTAAATTCTCTCGGCAGGTCTAGCTGGATGGTTACGTAAGGCGTTTCCCTTTTTTAAAAAAATCTTTATGCAGCTGCGTTTGTAGTATTTACTCTCTCGTTCCCATCCATTTCACTAATTTACCTCTCCCTCTATCAATACATATTTCACTTCCAGAAAAGCAGATAAATCGAACAGCAAATATTTATCTGCAAAGCTGTATTTATTCATCTGTTAAAAGTTTTCCATCGGTCATTTATCAAATCCACATAATGAAGCATGACCTGACATTTATTAATCCCTTGTGTGTTGAGTCTATTGTACTTGTCCTGTGGTGAGATCCTGTTGTGAACATACAGAATAGTAGCCACAAATATGTACAATATAAAAAAGTGGTTAGAGTAAAGAAAGGAAGAGTAAAGGTGGTTATCTTGAAATAATGAAAATGTAATCATCTTGTGTTTGAGGAAGCACTGTATACTATATCTACTATTAATTATTATAGACAGGCTTTAAATTCAAAATTGACTGTTTTTTAAAACAGGATTTCAAAACTAACTGGATGAGCTGCCTTTGAAACCACAGTAAAATTACTATAAACACACCAGTGAACTTGCATTCTGTATTAATGCACAAAGTGCTACATTGCATGACCATTGCAAGTAGCCTACAGTTAGAATTATATCTGACAAAATTACTGGCGTAATCTCACATTTATTATAAGATGTATTCGATTTTTCACAGATTTTGTGTTTTTCAAAGACCATTACTTATAAAAGCAATTGTCTGGTTTCACAAATTTATCCATTTCTTATTTAATGGCGCCATTATTTATGTTGCATTTCATTGAGATTCACTGTTTGTGTAACGCCACCATTGTCTGTGTACAGTCTCAGATTTCCAGCAGCTATTCAGTTTCTTGCGTGACCTTTCCATCTTATGCTTGTCTTTTGTCCGAGTCTCTGTGAGAGGCCCCAGAGGCCTGTATCTAGTGACACATTCCACTAACAGGTCTCAAACAGTTTCCCTGTTTTATCCCTTTCCTCTCTTTTGCAGCATCACTTTCTCTGTGTGCTTGTTCTCTCTTGAAGAACCTCTTCTCTTTCTCTTCTTTCTCTCTCATCTTTTTCTTTATGTACCTCACACACACTTGTGCTCAAGTTTCATTCGACCTGATTTGATTTTCAGGGGAAAACAAACGTCACTGAAGGACTCAATCTTTCACCATCTGTTCATTTGCTGTTGTGTCCCTTTGTTTTCTTAACAGGTTCTATGCCACTATTTCTCTGCCTTATTCTACAGTATTTCCTGGGTACAAACAATATGCAAATCTGACAGAGCTCTCACAAAATCTGCGAACAATTATAACTCCAGCATAATTGTGTTTAATCATTTTGTAGATACAGACAACAGAACAGAAGTTTACTTTACACTGGCTAACTTTTTTATTTATTTATTTAATTTTATTAGTTTAAATAAAGTGGTGATTGTATTAGGATTTGGATTAGAAACTGAGGGTCAGAAAGTGTTTTTAAAAAAACTGCACATATTGTAAACTACATATTGTATTTTGCGTGTGCATTTAAATGTGATAGTATGTAATGTTCTTTTGTAATGAATAGGCTGTTGGTCTGAAGCCGCGGTTGTTGTTGTTAAGCAGAATCCTTAAACGCTTTATTCCAAAAAGATTTAATCCTCTCCTCTTACAGGCATGATAATTGTTTGCTACTCTGTGCGTGTCACCTTGCATGTGTGTGTGAGTGTGTGTACTCCTTGTCTTTGTTGCTCTGTTGTGTTGAGGTGTGGTGTTGAACTTTGCTGTTCTCTAATCTAAATGCTGCTTTGCCTTTTATGGCAACACCCGATTGACGCAGTCACAGGCAGCCACTGTGTTCAGAGCTCCACTCTATATATCACTCAGAACAGAGAACCAGGAAGAGTAGATTTACTCAGGTAAATATATTAAAGAATATTTCCTGTAAAACCCTAATTGCTTATTAACTTACAGCCATGACTCAGTGGAAATGTCTAGAGCATTATAGCTGTATTTAGTAAAGAATCTTTGAGGTTTTGGTGATTCAGACTGATCTGATG
>JAZGTJ010014966.1:0-13722 GCA_036877575.1 Botia almorhae
CTGCACTGTTACCCCTGCAAATACAGTTAAAGACCTAGGTGTTATATTAGACAGTAACTTGTCTTTTGAAAATCATATTTCAAATGTTACAAAATCTGCCTTCTTCCATCTCAGAAACATAGCCAAACTATTAAATATTTTGTGTATTGCTAATGCTGAAAAGCTAGTTCATGCATTCATGACCTCCAGACTGGACTACTGTAATGCATTATTCAGTGGTTGTCCTGCATCATCACTAAATCACTAAATAGAAAAAATTACTAAATCAAGAAAATATGATCACATAACCGTTATTTTAAAATCTCTCCACTGGCTACCCATAAAGTATCGTATAGACTATAAAGTTCTGCTGATTACCTACAAAGCTTTACACGGTTTACCTCCTACATACCTAACTGAGCTCCTGTCGCGCTACAACCCATCCTGCTCTCTAAGATCCCAAAACTCTGGACTTCTAATATTTCCCAGAATAAATAAATTCACCAAAGGGGGTAAAGCGTTCTCATACGTAGCACCTAAACTTTGGAGTAGCCTTCCCGACACTGTTCGGGGTTCAAACACAATCTCTCAGTGCAAATCTAGATTAAAAACCCATTTTTTTCAGTGAAGCATTCATGTAGTACAGTGAACAGCAGCTACGCTAAGTTGTTTTTTTCTTTCTTCCTCCCCTACCTCGCAGGGGCGGATCTAGAAAATTATTTATGGGGTGGCAAGGGGGTGGCATTAAAATTATGAGGGGTGGCAACACTGAAGCAAGTAATTGAACCTACTGTAACTGAATGTGACGATTGCCATTTTGTTCAGCAAATCTTTTAACAAAGTCATCTAAATTCAAGGCCTTGGTGCGTTTTGATTCAATGCTGAGAATAGCCAAACTAGACAATCCACTCTCTGCCATTGTAGACCTTAGGTGATTTTTTATTATCTTCAGAGCTGAAAAACTCCTTTCACATGTTGCGCTGCTAACTGGTAACACTACAGCTATTTTGCACAACCTAAACAGCTCAAAGAAAACAAGCTTATATGGTTCCAGAAAATGAATAAACTCCATCAGAGTAGTAGGACTTTCTTTTCCATTCATCTTAAGTCTATCTAGGACTCTCTCTACCTGTTGAAGCTCATGTTTAAGATCTTCAACACTTGACTCATAAGCATTAGCCAAAGACACAATATCTTCCTCCCTTAAAAAACTACAGCTTGAAGGATTTGAAGCCTGAATGCCTTTCATGATGTTGCAATTGGTATCTGAGAAACGTCTTTTCATTTCCCCAATCATGGTGTCCAAGACTGGGTAGAACACTTTGATTTGAAAAGTCTCCTTGCTGTCTGGTTCTACATGCTGTCCAAGTGTGGAAGTAACGATAGAATCTTGAAATGTTGTAGCTATCTGTTTTGACCGCTTTTGGGTGTGAAATGTTGTGGAAATGTGAATCTTTTCACACGTATTAAGTATTTCTGACCATAGGTCTTCAAAAAAAGCTTCACTACGATAATTTGTCAGTGTATCTTTTAGTGCGTCAATGAGTTCAACAGCCTTAGAGTGGTCAACAGATTTAGACTGGAGCATCTCAGACAAAATATTAGAGTCACTCAACACCTTTTCAAAAGAGCACAAGACATCCAACAAAATTGACATCAATTTGGGCCAATATGCCTTTTGCCTCAAGGCTCTTTGAGGGTTGTTCTCATCCGAGAGCTCTTCAAGCACTTGCAAAATAGCAGGCAATCTATCCATGACATTGCGACATGCTACATGTCTGCAAGCCCAGCGTGTATCACTAATCCACTGAACGTTCTAATCACACCGGTGTGATCGTACGCGTCTGAGCCTAACCAAGAATGATCACACCGGTGTGATCGTACGCGCGAAAGGGTTAAGAGAGGAAGAGAGCTCAGACATTGAAAGAGAGTAAAGAGAGCTTGAAACACCAGCACCCTGTTTGTCAGGTGACCATGGTATGTTGTTCATTGTGCTTTTCAAATATTTTTTACATAAATAAAAAATAAGCACAACCTATTTGATTTATTCAAACAACCGCGTGCTCTGACAAAAAACAATACAAACCCGGCTGATCAGACCGGCGTCCTGACAACCTGGGACTGATTGCTTCTACCTGTTGTTCATTACCACACCCTATTTAAACAGACTCTAGACTCATGATCTTTGCGAAGTCTTGATTTGCACCGGCTATCATTTCTGAGCATTTCTCCCTTGTGTTATGGTTTACCGTGTATGATTTTGGATTGTTTATTGTCATTGCCTGTTTGCTGCCTGCCATGACTTTTGAATTGTTGTTACGCCTTTGATTGTTTGCTGCCGGCATTGACCATTGCCTGTTTATCGATTCTGTCTCACCCTGCCTACGTTTTGTTCGTTTATCAGTGTATGACCCCTGCCTTTTTGACTACGACAATAAAAATGTTGCAAATGGATCCCAGTTTATCTGACCCTTCATTACAGTATGACCTTAGCATTGTAAGCATCATGTTCTGCCACTTGCAATTAAGTCACTTTTTTATAGAGAGTTTGCAATTTCAAAGAGGCTATCAATAGCAACCTGGCTTTGAAAGCAGTATTTGGACAGAATGAAATGATTGCACAAGCAATTTATGGGCCTGTGCCTTCCACAAAAGATCAGCCGAGCACTTTACTTAGTGATTGCCATCAGGATGTGAAGAGACTTTCAACCAGCCTAACAAAAATGTTTCTAGAACAAATCACCTACCCTGCCTTTAATACATAATAAAAATAAAACATTAGCATGTGGAGGGTGCATTTTAGTAAATAACTGGAATATACTCTATAAACAGACTTGTGAATTGAACAGTGATACAATGTAAACAGCTTAACTATCAAGCAAGGCATGTGCAATGGAACAATACTGAATTTTACTTTATGTGCTGTAATGTCAATATATATGTTACGAAGCCGGACTCCCACGCTATGCAGGGAGTTCAGACTTTTATTATGACATGTTATGTTCTGTTTCCCTGTCACTCTTGTTCACTTCCGGGTTATGTTAATCATGATTTGTCAGTGTATTTAAGTTCCGTGTTTTGTTTGTTTCGATGTTGGTGTTGTTTCGGTGGTTTTGCAGTTATTATTCTCTTGTGTATTTTCTCGTGTGTATTTTCTGGTTTTTGGATTATTGGACTATGGATTTGGATTTCGAGTTGGATTACCCTTTTGGATACTTTTGCCCTGGTCTTGTTTGTTCATCGTGGTTTGTTTCGTTCTGTACTGCTGTTTGCACTTGTTGTCACCTTATCATTTTTACGGTTAGTGTTTGTGTTGTTTTCCTTGTTTATTATTTCATTAAAGATCGTCTATTGTCTAGTTCTGTTTTCCCGTTGTTTATTTTTATCACAAAATTTTTATCAACAGGCTCCACTGTTACAATATACATATATATATATATATAGTAGATGTTTATAAAAAGTATTTCTGTATTTAGGATGTTTACTCCTGTTGTCTAAGTTATTCCTGTTGTACACTCCCTGAAAAAACATCCCAAAAAAAATTCATTGTATGTAGTTGACTGTTTCTTGTTTTAAGTGTATCACTGTATATGGTCATGGGCTGTGCTGTATTTCTGTTTTCTCTTTGCGAATTGTAATGTGAGCATGTGACTGCTGGGGGAGTCAGAACATTATTATGTAATAAATGTGCAGTTGGCCTTCAAGAGATGTTTGATTCTATAGTCTAGAATCCCATTCTTACAATGTAACCTTAGCCAACATTTAGACAAAAAACACTCCAAACCTCCATATCACTTTAGCGTATAATCCTACATTTAGATTAGCATTTAAAGCTGTAACATTTAAAACACACTAAGCAGACTGCTGAAAATTGGCATCCATGTGCAGGCATCGGGCATCCATTTTAAAAGCTGTATCTTTCACAGCTCTGCAACCAATCAAACAGCATATACTGCCTACTGAACGGCTGTTTACTGAAATATTCGATGACAACACAACCTCATCACATTGTTTCACATTACATCTGATTTATTTGTCACACCAGAAACATTTTGGCAAATGTAGTAGGTCATCTGTGTTTTCTATGCATACAATGCATGCACATTTGCCAAGAAATTTAAAAACAAATTATGTTAGCCAAGAGGGTTGATTCATTTTATTCCATTCCAAGTGTTGTCACAAATAAATACAATAATCCATAATTATAAAACACCTTAATAAAAATGACACCCATGACTTTTAGTTAAGCGAATAGTAAATGTCCCTATTTAGACTAATGCAATACATGGACATTGAAACACACATAATAACCATTGCCATTTGAGACACAGTAGTGTTTTTATGACCAGTACATGTACATGAGATAAATGTAAAGCATTTATAAATATTTGACAATCAAAATTGTATGCATATATATATTATTCCTTCATGAAACATTATCAATGCATTGAATTGCTCATTCTGGTCACTATGATTATTTGGATGTATTTGTAAAATGATTGTGTCTAATAAGGACAAAACATTTTAAATTCCTGGTTGGTTCATTGAATGTGATCCCTTTTTTTATTTGCTGCTATAGTAGCCTCAAGGGAAGGTTTATTAATGCATGAAGCAACTCTTGAAGGAGGCAGTCTTCCCCAAGCGTGTTATATAACAATGTTATAATATCGATGAAATGAGAGAGAACTGTGGACTGGCCACTGTTAACTTTCAACATTCTCTGAATGTTATTGCATGGCTTTATTGTGATTGTGCATTCTGAGGTCTAATATTTTTGTTAGGCATTTTCTAGACGTCTGAAAATCTTCCTAGTTACAATAGTTTAATGTCTCTGATGTATTGCTCCAGAGTATTTTTGTCTCGCATGAAATAACATTTAGTCAATTTAATCTGTTTATCATGATTTGTCTGGTAACTGGTAACTGTGTAACAAGTGTAACTGTTACGGTGGGCGGAAGTGTTTGTGGGAAAAACGAGGAGCAGGACACGGGAACTAAATAATAAACAGTATTTAGTAAATGAACAAAACTAAATAAAACACAAACACTAACCGTTTAAATGAAAGGGGGTGACGACAAGTGCAAACAGCAGTGTGATACAAAAAACAATCCAGGACAAGAAACACGAAAAGCCAGGTTAATCTAAAATCCAAAAGGGTAATCCAAAATCCACATCCAAAATCCAAAGTTCAAAACCAGAAAACGTACGAAGAGGAAGATCCAAGATAAATAAACCACACCAAACATCGACAATCACCAACAACTAAAACATACAAACCAGGAACTTAAATAGACAAACTAATCAAAGTGCAACAGGTGATGACGATTACAAAACAGGAAGTGAATACAGTGAAAACCAAAGACAGACAATGCACTTCAAATAAGATTCCGGACTCCCAACATAGAGTAGGAGTCCGGATTCCTAACAGTAACTATGTACATGGATCCCTGTAAATGATATGTGTATGATGTAAATTCCCTTCACCTGCTTTCCCTCATTACCCTCCTTAGTTCCTTCCCTATTTAATGCCCTTGTGTTTGCTTCTTGTGCCAGTTGTTGAATGTTAAATGTTTCATGTTGTCTTTGTTTTGGTTTTTATTTTAGTTTTTTGAGTTATCCCCTCGAGGGAGTTTTTGTTCAATAAAGTCTTGTTTATTGTAAGCTGTCTGTGTATAGGTTCTCTCTTTGTCAGCCACTGTAACAGAACAACCGGTCACCATTGAACCCAGCAGACAGCTTTCGTTTTAGAGTATTTTTATTTTCTTTGGCCTGCCTTTCCAGTGTCAAGTGTTTCGGCGGTGGCCTCCGTCCCTCCAGGGTCAAGTGTATGTTCCGGTGACGGTGTCCGCCTTTCCAGTGTTAGGTGTTTGTTTCGCTGGCGACGCTTGCCTCTCCCGTGTAAAGTGTTTGTTCCGATGACGGCGGTCCCCCAGGTGTCCGGAGTCTGTTCTGGTGGCGGCGGCTCCTCAAGTGTCGAGTGTGTGTCCCGGCGGCAGCAACCCAAGTGGTTTTCCTCCCATCGTCATTTAATCTTGTGGTTTTTGGTTCAAGTCTTTGTGCTTTTTTGTTTGTTTGTTTAGAGTTTTGAATTGTTGTCTTGAGTTGTTAGTTCCCTCACCAGGACCCTGACAGTCCCTGTGTTTTATGTCAGAGCATGATGTCTAGATCTTGACTCAATCTGGGTCTTGGTTCTTGAAGTCAGGATCTGGACTCATGCTCTGGGTCTTTTGTTCTCTGTGGAACCACATGGCCTTTGTTTACATTGGCCATGTGCTCTCCGCCCTGCCCCCTTGTTTCCTTGTTAATCCCATTTTTAGTTAATTCCCTTCACCTGCTTTCCCTCATTACCCTCCTTAATTCCTTCCCTATTTAATGCCCTTGTGTTTGCTGTCTTGTGCCAGTTGTTGAATGTTTCATGTGTTTTGGTTTTTAGTTTAGTTTTTTGAGTTATCCCCCTCGAGGGAGTTTTTGTTCAATAAAGTCTTGTTTATTGTAAACTGTCAGTGTATGGGTTCTCTCTTTGTCAGCCACGTAACAGATTAGTCTTTGTAATGATTTAGCCTGTACCTGAAGACCCCGGACTTATCCAAAAAGAAAGGCCAAAAAGTCCTCTCTCGTAGCCTGTTTAATGTGCACGTTTTTTATAAAAAACAAAATGTCAATTTTTATGACCAGGACATTTTGACAGGTTTTACGAGTTCATTCGTGTAGAAATGTGGATAGCCGTCCAAAAAGCCGTTAAGACGTTATAAGGCGTTATACCGGGCTCAACGTAGATCAAACCGCATCTGCTTATACTCGAGAGAGAGAGATAGATAGATAGATAGATAGATAGATAGATAGATAGATAGATAGATAGAGAAAGCGAGAGAGAGAGAGAGAGAGAGAGAGCGAGCTCTGATCTCAACCTCTCTGATGTGCTCATTAATACACCGTCTGAATGAAAGGACCTCGGTAACGGACAGGGTTTTTCATCTCTTTCCTCCATAAATTTGTCTTCTGTTCATCGATGAATGTGTTAATGGTGGTCTTTCATCAGGGCTTACCGAAACATTTAGCCATATTGTTTGTCAAATGATGTAAAGATACCCTCGTTTCGTTCCCGTTTTTGGAATATAATAGCGCGCCATCGGAAGATGTGGAATTAAATCTGAAGATATCGACGTGTCTACAAAAGGTGGGTTTCAAGGGGGACGTTTCCTTTTGCGAACCTTACGGATGTTGTTTACAGCTGCTCAATATAGTCTTTCTAAAACGAATTATGATGCACGGCGAAATGTATTTGAGCACACGTTTGTGTATTTGGCATTTTGTGCACATGGTTTATAAACAGAGGTTTGCTTCTACAGATTTGAGGTAATTATCAAGATCAGTCTTTAAAAAAATACAACAAATAATTGGCTTGATTCACAATTTTAGTCTATATATGTGATTTAAAGAGAGATTAATATCATTGTGGCCCTCATAGGCAAAGAACACAAACCTGTATTGAACACCAACACGACTGCAACTGACAATTTATTATTTCAAAGGTCACTGAATTGCACATTATATTGTTTTATTTTGCACGCTCATTTGAATGTCGATGACTGTCATCTTTTCTCATTTTTTACCTGTGAAACAAAAAACCTTTTATTTTTATATGCCACTAATAATAATAAGAAGAATATTTTCTGAGAAAACAGTCTTTAATTACGACCTCTTAAAATGGCATAAAGATATATGCATTATGGTTGACTGTAAGAGTACTGTAATCGAGCTTTCGTGCACAGCTCCCTGACTCTAAATGGATGCGTTTATCCTTCATCTGTATAGCAGGAGGATTAGACACAGCTTGGCAAGTTTATTTATATACGTTGAGGATATATGTAAATTTATACACAATGGTAATTCCAGGAGCTTTGAGGAGGTTTAAAAAAGAAGACGCTGAACAGTTTAAAACCACAACTAATTGCAATTGCATATGCACTTCAGCCTGCAATTTAGTCTACATCTTAGTAGTCGCGGTCAACGCATTTTTTTCAAAATGGTAAGTGCTGAAGATTGTAGTTATTAAGTGTTTATTGGTGTCACAGATATAGTTTTATGTCTGTGGAGTTACTGTGTTTTTGTAAAAAACTGACTGGTGTGTAAGCTACAACTTATAGGCAACATTAAACAAATTATATATGGTGATGGATGCCCTAGTAAAAAAGTTAATATGAAAATGTTAAAGAATCCTTTTAAACTAAACCTAAACGAATAGAATGGAATCCAAGAACAATAATTTTGATTGTGGCTCTTTGCACATTGTGTATGTTTCCCATGACACACTTAGTTCAGTTCATAAATCTCTGCTGATAATCTAAATAAGAGAAGTGTGGGAACTGCAATTCTCACAGGAGCTTTGTGTGAAATCAGAACATTGTATAACCTTGTATTACTGTATAATTGTCCAACACTTGTATAAGACTTTTTCTTAGCAAACAAATGAACTTGAAAAACACATACTAAACTATAAAAGCATGATTGCTAATCCAGTATACTGTATATAATTGTACACATTTTAATAAGATTGATTGTTGTAAAAGTTTGGGATTGTTTTTACTTTTATAAACTAAACTTGTGTCCCAAAATATAAAAACTCGTCATCATTTAATCAGTCTTGTCTCATTCCCTACCATGTATGTGCTGCTGTTGTCCAAGGAAAGTGGTTTGTGATTTATACTCACAAACTCAAAAATGGCCAAAAACCACATAAAAACATAATAAGATCTATAAAACATCTGAGCAATACTCTAAGTTATGAAGCGATATGATAGCTGTTATTGAGAAACAAGCTGTTTTTGAGAAACAGGCTGAAATGCTAGTCATTGTTTACAAATAATCTTATGCATCATATGTTCAAACATGCATTACAATCATGTAATGTGAGAACCAATTACATCAATAACGTCAGACCTGATGTGATGTGTCTTAAGTGTCAGAAGAGCAATGATTTTAACTTCTGTCTGTTCCTGTCCTATGCTTTCAGCAGATCACAAGTTGTGTCAACTACAGACAGATGCTTTTGTGTCTGTTTGTGTGTGTGTGTTTTGGAGCTTGGCTACATAAACCACCATTCACTTTGATTGTATGGAAAAGAGCAGCATGGAGATTCTGCCTACAATCTCATTTTGTGTTTTTACAAAAAATAGAAAATTGTACACACACAACACTGTGAGGCAAATAACTTACCACTGGTATTTTTTGGTGATCTGTTACTTTAAGCCTGTAGCAGTTGTTTTGCCTATTTGTTATAATAGGCTTCACCTATAGGTTACCTACCTTTATTAAATTTAAGGTAATGCTGTTGTCTGTAGATCCCTTTCGAGGATACTCGACAGTGCATCATGGCTTGACGCTATGGGGAACAGGCATCAGGTGTGCCCGGGTCTGAACACGTGTCAAATCGCGCCTGTTTATAAGGCCAGGACATGGTCATATGATGTAGTGTTGCACACCACATAGCCTTTAAAAGGTGCCTGCAAAATACATCATAAGCAGAAGTGTGTGCCATCCTGCCCATGCCACATTTCAGTAAGTGACAGCAAAGATATGTGTGTATTTTGTTTGGGAGCAAAGCATTCTAGATCAGCTCCTGACAGAGCTGGCTGCTCCAGTGCAAGTTGCTTCCACTGAGGATGCTTGCTCCCACCTGACTCTTTAACTCCTATGGGACCCACTTTTGCTAAGGCAGAAGCGGAGTCTGCTCTTGTGGGGTTCACACCTCGATTTGGAGGGGGAGCAGCGGAGGATGGGCTCCATTTTTTCTCTTGTGCTTTGCAGAATTAGATGAACTCATGTCAGCTTTCATAGCCTGCTCTTTTGTCTTCTGAGCTAGATGGTAAGCTCATGCTGTCAGCGTTGGATGACAATCTGAAGCTGATTGAGGTTATTTCTTGTGTTGTTGAGAAACTGAGCGGCAGCACATTAAAAGATCCAAGTTGGACAATCGATTTGTATTGAAGTGTCAAAGTCATGGAAGAATCCATATCCGGCTTGTGTGTTTACTCCTGCTACAAGTAATTACCGTGGCGATCCACAAGCACTGATATAGGGCAATGCCTAAAGTGAAAGAAATACTTGTGGGCTGTCTCTCCCCTTCTATGACGTTGTCGTGTAGTAAACTTGACTTGCCCTCTAGACCATGTAGAGTTACATCTAGTTTAGTGGGCAAGACTTATGCAGCAACAGGTCAGATTGGTGCACCTTTGTACACTATTGTGGTTTTGCGGGCATACTAGGTTGATCTTGGCGAAGGGGCTATAGAATATGTTCCTCCTCCCATGAAAGATTTGGGCTTTTACAGCCTTTATTTTGTAGTACTCAAGAAAGATGGGGGGCTGCGTCTGATTTTAGATCTGTGTCTCAGTTTTATATCTCGGTCTCTGAGGATATACAGATTCAAGGTGTTCAAAATGAGCAGCATTTGACCAGGCCAACATCTAACAGTCCTTCAGATTCAGAGACTGTTAGACCTCATGGCAGCAGCAGCAGCCAGCATGATTTCTTCAGGTCTACTTCATATGAGGCCACTTCAGTTTTCAGCGCTAAGTTCGTCTACTTTTGGCAGTGCTGTTCTGGCTGATCTGAGTCTGGTTCTCATACCTGTTGTCTCTCCTGAATGGAGTTGATCTTCCAATTTGAAAACTATGGATCTGGCCTTTGAGGGGAGCCAACTCTTAGATGCAAGTCTCTCAACTAAGGTTGTGGAGACCATTTTGAGATTTAAAGCACCTACTAGGAAACTGTATGCCCTGAAGTGGCAGCTCTTTATGTCATGGTGTGAGTTCACTGCCCTATTGGCTCAGTGCTGGAGTTCCTTTAGTGCTTGAGTTCCTTCTGCAGGGTTAGCTTCTGCTAGCCTTAAGGTTTATGTGGCTGCTGTTTCTGCTTGTCATAAACCTATTGATGAAGCCTGTATTTGGAGACATCCTTTTCATTTCCGCACGGTGCCAGATGGCTGAGGCCTTTCTATTGCACATGGGTCCCTTGTTGAGACCTTACTGTAGTTTAAGGAGCTTATCTGGGGCCTTATCTATGGAGCTTATCTCCATTTAAGCCTCTAGCGTCAACCTTAGATAAGTTTCTGACTCTTAAGGTGGCTTTATTATTAGCTTTGACATAGCTATTTCTTTAGATACTACCTGTTTGAATTATGCCCCTGGCTTTTTTAAAGCCATCCTGCACACTAGACAAGACTATATCCCCAAGGTGCTGGACACCCATTGGTGCTTTGGGCCTTTCATACTCCATCGCATTAGTCACCAGAACAGGAAAGGCTTCACTTATTGTGTCCAGTTGGACACAACATCAAGTTGTGAACAAGTCAGTATGTTCACTGATCTAGCCAGTGGCATGAAACCTCTCAGCTCTTCGTCTGTTTTAGTGGTCACATTCGTGGTAATGCGCACACCAAACAACATTTATCTCACTGGCTCACAGATGCTATTAACTGACTGATGCGGCCTGTGACATAGTGTTATCCCTGGGTATTAGGACCCACACTACCAGGAGTGTAGCATCATCTAAGGCACAGTCTGGAGGTGCACCTCTAAGTGATGTTTGTGCTGTGGCAGGCTGGTCCTCTCGGCACTTTCATTCAATTCTACAGCTTAGACTCAGGTTCTTCTGGGTTAACAGTCTTTACTTTTTCAATCCCTTTGAAAATAAACTAGCCCTATATTTTACATGGGTATTGTACTGAAGTCATAATTTTGGTATTGTGACAACACAGACAGACAGACAGAAAAACAGATAGATAAGGAAGTTCTATTTCTTCCCTTTTCACCAGAAATTCACCAGAAATATAACATACAACTGCTTTAACATTAGAAACTCAGAGCAGTGTTCCTTTAAATAAATGCCTGAAAGAAATATAAAATAGAAAGGTCATAGAGAGGGTGTTCAAACAATAGTATAAACACCTACGGCAGTGAGAAATAGTTGCTTGATAGAGTGTTGTAAATGAGTTTATAAGAATCTCCCACAAATCTCTGTCTCACAAAGAAACACACATGTCCCAACAAGCCTTGTAGTCTGTATGCTCACAGGCCTGCTCTTCATCAGACATTCTCTTTTTAATTATGCTTTGGAAATGTGTTTCCACTGCAGACAATATCTACTCCGGCAGATGTGTTTTGTCACTTCTTTCCAAACAAGAAAAGTATAGCGTGCCAATGTTGGCATAAACTCTCCTTGTTTAACAAGCCTATAATAACAATACCAGCACTATGCTGACAGATTGTCTTGAACGCGAAGATACAGCTGTTAGTTCATCCAAAAAGAAAATGTTGTCAGCTTATGAAGGTATACGACAGCCGGTGTAACAGACCAAAATTGAAGCAGTTATTTACTGATAACTTTTCATTCTGTAGAAGCTCTAAAATAAATTATGCCATAAGACGCATCATGCCAGATATGACATCATTGACTCTAAACCCTATTAGTTCTTGCATGTCACATGGTCGGTCAGTCAGTCACAAGTTTAAATATATTTAACCATTAACAGGAAAACTTTGTCAGAGTCGAAGATTGTCATTAAATAATAATGTATGCAGTATAACTGTAGCTGTATGCAATAATGTAACAGAGTAGCAGAGCATTTCATGGAAGAAAATCAGAACAATGGAACAACGTGAAGTCATAACAAAATGATTACAAAATTATTATTATTACAAAAATATTTCTACAGAATCTTTTTTTTTTCAACTGGAGAGACAGACACAAAAACTCATATATTAACAAATGGAATACAACCTTGGAGACATGCTGATTCACAGGATGTGTTATTTAAAAGCACAGCTCTCCGAGCTCTGTGCAGATGTAGGTCAGAATCACTCTTACGTTTTGTCTGAAATTTTTGGAAAAGGATGAGCTCTAACAAAATTATAGACTTACACATACATAGTTTTGTCAGAAAAGTCCCTATAGTAAATTAATTTTAAAATTAGTTCTATAAACTCTAAAAATAAATTTCACTATAAAAATTAATTTAATCTCATACACTGTACTAACATTTTAAATTTAAGTGCTTTTGTTTGAAGTTCCTAAATGTCCAGAAATGTGCACATGCTTATTTTACTCTGGCTCACTAATAGATGTTATTTGCAGAACAGTGCGTTACTCATGCATACAGAAGGGGAGGATGTGTAGTCTAATTTCACCCTCTTAAATGACACCCAAACAGCACCTTCATTTCAATTCTGTCAGGAATATCGCTTCCAGGTTGTCTAACAACACAACAATTTATTTTGTTTGCTAAACACATATTTCAGCTGTTATTTAAGTCAAATGTGACTGTACAGTCATAACATTCTTTGAATTGTACAAATCTTTTGTAGACTAATTGCTTACAAAATTGGTAAATGTGACATTGTTAATAAAGTAGAATTCCCCTTAAGGTGCGTTCACACCGGACACGAAAGAAGCGGCAAGCGCAAATGATTTACATGTTAAGTCAATGCAAAGACGCGAATAGCCATCCTGCAGAGCGAAACGCGCAAATTGAAAAATCTGAACTTTGGCGAAATTCCGCGGCGCGGTAACCAATTAGGAGCTCGCTCTAGTAGTGACGTGATCAGTGAGCGGAGGCTGAATTTTTTTAACAAAGATGGAGAAGTCGGTGAAACTCACCAAGCTGGGTGCGCCTCTGAAGGATCTGATGGACCCAGAAACGACGCCGAACAACTTTACGACGTTTTTCAGCCTTCCACAATAAAT
>JAZGTJ010014967.1:0-13721 GCA_036877575.1 Botia almorhae
CATCAAGAAATCTTTAATTCTCACTTATGTTAAAATGATTTATTTAGGAAATGTAGGAAACATTTCACTCTTTTGTTTGTCTTGCTCACTGATACTCTAGCTTGTGTTTTTCCTCGACCATTTGTCAGTTCTGAAGTGAAGGTTTATCTGCTGCTTTGCTATTAAAATTATGTTTTGAAATGAACACCTGAAGGCTTAAATTCTCACCTCTCGGGTTCCTCCTTCTCACCTAAATATGCTGGAATAAGTTCTGACCTGTCGCACATCACTGAGGTTAAATTCTTGAGGATTTTCTCACATATTCGTCTGAGGTAAAAGAATCTGAAGAGTCTATGATTACAGTACTGTCACTGCATATTTAAGACTGATTCAAAATCAGTCGTGTGGAGTAATTCCACATTTTGGAGCGTAAAAGCGAGTGATGCTTATTTAAGGTTTGGAGAGCGAGTGCAGCTCATCTTTTAGATATTGGATGGTAAATGTAATTGATTGTTATTCATGAAATAAAAGTGCTAAGTGTTCAATGAATTTTGAGAGAATTTCAAGAGGGATTCATATCAGAGAGGCTTATTCAATGAATGCGGATGTATAATACTGCAGCCATACTCATACTTTTATTCTTATTTCTGACTGTACAACCCGTGACGACATTTTTATATGATTTTTATTATAAGGTATTTCACTTTTTTTCTAGTGTATGTTGAAAGAATTGATGTGAGAGGAGTTACACCCAAAACAGACAAACCAACCGAATATATCCTGGAGGTGAGTTCTGACTGTGATGTTTTTAATTAAAAATCATTATATTTAAATGTAAAATGTTTTGGCATGTATTCTGCTGTCATACGTTGTCCCTGTTTTCAAAGGCCCTGTGGTCTGATTCCACCGTATCGACTGTCAGCAAAACACCTCAGGAAGTGTTGGAGTTGATCTCACAGGTGAGTGTCAGAGAGCTAGTCACGTGTGTGAGAAACAGAGAGCTAGTGTGTAAAGTCAAAATGTCCTGAATTTAAAATGAAAAGATTAGGAATTGTATGCTGACTGCTTATTAGCTCTGACAGCTTGTAAAGTTGTAAAACAGTGTAATTGTGTGTCTGTTCTCAATCTTCAGCTCTCTCAACTCTTTCCTGAAGAATGTTTGGAGAAACTCCTGCCACAAATGCCTGGACACGACTCCGCACACGAACTAGATCCTCGGTATTTCTATGCCTCAGAATCCTAACACAAAATACACAAACACACACTGACTTGTAATTGTACAGTTCTTTGAGTTTTGTCCGGGGCTGAGCAATATGTGCAATATTCACATTCACATTAAATTTTTTTTTTATTTTACAGTTTTTAAAGTTCTTCCTGTTGCTTCTGGCACTAAACATTTTAAATGTAATTGTGACTGTTTGGCCACTGTTTGGAAAAAATCAGCCTAATGATGTCATCAATTAAAAATATTAAGAGAGATCATTTTTTATGCTGCATCGCTCAGACTTAATTTGTACTGTACTTACACTGAAAAGTTTATGAATTTTGTGGAATTATTTCACAGATGCTTGACCACCCTTCCACCTCAAGTCCTTAAACACGACAAAGTCTGTTTCTTCTTCAGCACTTCATCCGCACCTCAGCTCCCCTCTAGCGCAAGTAAGACCCTTCATTCCCCCCTCGCAATGGTCCGTCCCTCACTCATCACACAGAGATTTGTATGTAGACCAGACCATCTCCTGGGAAATGGGGGGTGGAGTCTATTTCAGGTCAGAGGGAATTTGATTTGACCTGCTTGCGCTGGGAAGTCTCAAAAGCGATGACCTCATCTAAGGAAACTATTATTAGGACGAAAGGGCATTAGAACCCGGATGTGTGTCTGTGTGGTGATATTTTTAGTGATGGGGGAAGGGATGGAAAACCCAGTGGATAAAGATGAATATAAAAATTTGTACTTCTTGTTACTTTGTGTTTTCAGCACACAACACAGCAAAATATGAGCAGACTCGCTGGTGTCACACATCAGTTTTTGTAGGAATTTTAGAAAAAACGTTTAACTTAAAGTGATAGTTCGCCCCAAAAGAAACCTATGTTCTTGTTAACTCATCCTCAAGTTGTTCCAAGTCGGTAGAGGAAAACGTACAGAAAGCGATGTGTACAATCAACGATGTGCTCAATATGATATGTTATTAGCATTTAGGCTGACTCTAAACCAGAAATAAGCATACAAATCACTGGGCACACTGTTATTATCACTTTGTTTTATAACTCGATAGCCAGTCGTTGCAATAATACAAGTGTTTATGGTCCATTTAGTGCCGGGCTGGCGCTGTACCTCTTTTATGGCTTTGAAATGTTCGTTTTATAGTCTTGCCCTTGATTTCAGCTCTGTGGGGAAAAACTGAAAGAATTAAGTGTAAGTATGAGTAAGCGTGTCTAGCTAATGATAGAAGAGTGAAATTAAAAAGTTTGGTCAAAACCTTTGATTTGAAAGCTTGTGTTGAGGTTTCTCACAAAACCTGCTGAGATTATGTCTGAATCACATTTTACACCAAAATCAAACGAATCATTTACATTTATGCATTTGGCAGATGCTTTTATCCTAAGCGACTTACAGAGCATTCCAGGTATACATTTTATCAGCGTTCCCTGGGCTTCGAACCCACAACCTTTGTGCTGCTAATGCAAAGCTTTATCAGTTGAGCTACAGGAACACCATAATAATAAATGATCATTTGTATAATGCCCAGGACAATAAAATGATGTGAAATGTGATAAAACACATTTATTTACCATACTCCATGTATTGCAGATCTTGGCTGTCTGCTACAGTATAGAGGAGCTAGCAGGTGAGTTTAACAGTTCCCCTTACCCCAGTTACAGTTCCTCATACACCAATGCATCATATGTTAACATCAACCCTGTTATTTCACAACCGTTTTAATTTTCTCTGTTCTCTCGATCCATAAACCCTTCACTCTGGTCTGCAGGCCCGTCTGTGGTGTCGCCAGCATCCAGCCTGTCCTAGGTATCCATGCGTCCCTCCCGCAGAACTCCCCTGCCCACCTGCCCCCTCTCCCCCCTCAAACAGCAGTTGCCATTCACAGCAGTGCTGTACCCATGGGAGAGGGCAGCCCTCCACAGGCACACCTTCCAAATCCCGCACCCCAACCCCAGCAGTCCCAGCCCAGCCCGGAGCAGAACGGCATTCTGGACTGGCTTCGCAAACTCCGGTTACATAAGTACTACCCTGTCTTCAAACAGCTGACCATGGAGGAGGTAGGTAACAAAGTCATTTCTGCAGTTAGCATTTTGGTAAACTGTAATCTTGCCTGGCCAGAATTTTGGGTATCGGCATAAAGTCTGGTCCACTTTGAAGCTTATTTTGCTCAAAACCGCCATAGAGCCCTTGTTAGTAAACACAATCTCCTAAAACACCCTAAGTGAAGAGCTCTTTCCAGTCAGTGAATCTAAACCGATTCTCCACTTATTATTGTACTTCCTTTATTGGAACGATATGAGAGCGATCCTCAGATAAGAGATCATGGAAATAGTTTATGATCTCCAAGCTCACATTTTAGATGACAACCATGAAGAAATTTATTGGAGCAGTTTAGGGAATAGATTTCTGGACATCCGCAGGCAAACAGAAATATTCCTCTTTCCCTAAAACCGATCTAAATTATGATCTCTTTATTTCTTCTTACAGTTCCTCGCTCTCACGGAGGAAGATCTCAACAAGTATGACCTCACTCAGGGGGCCAAGAAGAAACTAAAGACTCAGCTGGAGCTCCAGAAGTGAGTTTGATTTGTGTCTGACACTAATAGGTTTTGGTCAGGGTTTATCATGCCATAAAACCCCTTCGAAAACATTCTGGGGGGAATTTGATAAGGAATGACTGACACGCCCAAGAATTCCGCGCCGAACACAATTTGCACTCGGTGATTCCCCAACTTACAGTATGAATCTCGGCGATAGACTGTGGAGGATGCAGCTGACTGCTGTATAGCATCTGTATAGCATCACTTCACCACTGTCATCCAAACACATGAATTAGCTTTTAAGAATGTCAAACGGTCGTGCGGATTCTTTGCTCTGTTTACCTAAAGTCACGTGACTCGTGCGGTTTGCCCGACACTGTCCCAGTGTACCAGACAGCAGAATATTTTACACTGACAGGTCACAGTGTTCTCTTGTCGCGGTTGGGATTAACCTGCCTGCTTAGATAGTCTTGCTATTTATGATGTACTGAATATATAAACTCCGTTTGAATGGATGCTGTAAATGTACACATGAAGGTCTAATCTGCGTAAAACTGTTTGCAGTTCGTGATAATAGGTGGTGTTGGTAAATGGAAATTATTAAATGGTAAATGGAAATGAAACTAACTCAACTCCAGGGCAGATAGTTTTTTCAGATAACGGTTCTTAAATACAAGAGAGACTTCCGCTGGCAGTTTCATCTGTGTGGTCCAAATGTAGCTGTGCATTACGTTTTTCCACTGTTCTGAGAACGGCAAAGCTGTTTTGTCCTAATGGATAAGCTTGGAGTTTGGCCTAATGAGTCTGATCTGAGATCAGCACAAAAGCGGAACAGGACTTTATTCTCTGGTGAATATACACCATTCCAAATCTTCCCCCATTTCTCACATCAGCAAGTTTCCATTGCACAGGTAGAGCTGTGGGAACTGAGATATCAGGCAGATAACAGCATTTAATCCTTGGGAGGTTTTCCATGCCTGGAAACAACAACAAATACAAAATTATACCGGTTTACTGCTCTCATTCTTTATTACAGGAGTTCAGACACCAGCTGAAACGCAAGAACCGCTCTCGTTTAAACGTCGTTTGAAAAACGCTCTTTAGCGCTTGATTACAAAGTCAAATACGGTAGCGCTTTGTGTTATTGTAACACAAGGGTTGAGCAAAATTCAGGAATTTAGGAATTGCCTCTCAGTCATGTGTCAGAATTTGAATTGACCCCACAGAGGATGTGGAATTTAAACAACAGGAAAAAGATTTTGCTGATTGTAAGTAAAAGAAATTTAACAGTCACAGCACCAAACTATTTTAGTTGTCCCCCAAACAGCACCATGTACATAATTACATAATTGTAAAAAATAAAATATATATTTATTCCCTGATACGAAGAATGTGTTTTTAATAATGTAAGCATTCAAACAGTTATTTTTATTGCAATTGCTATTTATTTGTATTTAACTTTAATGCTGTTTTCTTAAACTGTAATTCTGTTGTTTTTGTAACGTAGATGTATGCAAAGTGCGAGTTTAAAGTCCTCGGTAAATGCCCGGATGTTTTTTTTCCTTCCCCCTCAGTCAATGCCGGGATGTTTTTGTGCACAGCGCCATCTAGGTGTCATTGCTGGAAACGTTCTGAAAAAAATCTTGAGCTTGATTCAGTCACGGGACATTCAAGCGATAACTTATTAATATATATGTAATAACTCATATTTTGTGTCGTGTTGTCAGGGAGAAGCTGGAGAAGAGATACGTGGTGTCTCAGTTTCCTGTTTCCTGTGGGGGGGTTGCCAGAGTGACCCCCTCCAGTCACATCGGACCCCTGACACACACAAACACCAGCACCACTGGCACAGGTACACGCACACACACGTCGAAAACACAGGCCTTGATGCTAATTATTAAGATATTGTTTGATGTAGAATTTGTATCTATTACCTATTCTGTTATTGTTTTATGCATATTATTTATAATTTTGTTTAATAATTATTGCTAGAAAATAAGTAATAATAACAAAAATCAGTTTTATAATGTATTTAGATCAATTTGAACCAACATTTTGGTCAAAATCGCCTCACATAAAATGACTGATGATTTTGTGAAGCTGTTTTCACTGACCATTTGGAAAGTCACTTTTTCTTAAGACCTGCAAACTCTATTTTGTGCCCTGTTTGTCAAAAATGTCACTTCCATGTAATGTTGCATTTCACTTTTGTTGAATATTTCAAAATGTACATTTAAAGGATAAAACAGTTATTCTGTAAAACATTCCACAGGGATAACAGTCTAGTCTGTGTGGTAATCTGTGATGTTTTGTATGTATATCTGTGTGTAAATGATCAGAGTTACGAGTAGAAGTGGAGAACAGCTCTCAGCTCATTCCACGGGACAGCAGTTCATCTTCCGGGTATTCCAGCGCTCCGTCCAGTCCCATGACTCCTCTGTCACGAGACGCTTCATTTGACCGGGTCAAAGACCCTCACAGACGTAAGGATCGTTGTTTTATTTTATTACTATTGTAACCATTCTGTATACAGGATTTTCTTGTCCTGTTTCAGGTGTGGAATCTAGTTTGGATCCCGGAGACAAAGAGCGGTCCTGTTTTCTCCTCAATCCCACAGTATCCGCCGGCCCCAGCCGGCCCACTGCTCAAGTCCTTCCGGTCCAAAATGAGCCCTCCCACGTGAGTTTGCCCCCGCCCTCTCTGCCGCTCCTTTCCCCAGGCCGAATCCTCAACTCCCCCCGCAAACCCCGCCCACCCCCGCTGTGTTCAGAGGAACGTCCCAAAGCGATGGGCTCTGGGGTCACCGTGGGCGTTCGACTCGAGAACATGTTCCCCGGGTTGAGTCTAGATGGATCTTCTGGGCACCAAGAAGTGTCTGGCCCCCGAGGGCCCCACGCGGTGCTTCGGTCCCCTCCAGGCCTTATGGTGGAGACCAGCACTGCTCTCACCTCCACGTCCAACACCCTCCACCACGTCTCCCACCCCCCCTTACACCTACAGGTGTCGTTCTCATCTCCACGCACAGGATCTTACCCTTTCTCCACCCTGTCCTCCTGCCCGTCATCAAGCACCTCCACCCGACCTTCTTTCTCACCTGTCAGTGGAGTACCCATAGCAACGGCTAGCAGCGTTCCAATGGCGGCGGTACCTGGCAACACCTACTGCGTAAACAGTACACTCACAGCCACTCCCAGTTCTAGCCCAGCATCCACAGAGAACAGTGGCTATGCCGCAGTGCAAGCAAATAGCTCTAACTCTAGCTCCTCGCTGTGTGTTTGTAGCTCTTGTGGTTGTAGCGGTAATTGTGGCTCCTATGGGGCGTTGCCGGCTAGCTACGCTGGGTATTTTCCACACCCGTTTTCAGGAACGTCAGTATTCACGTTAGGACCTTTGCTTCATTTCAGCCCGCTTCTCACAGGAAGTGGTACCGCTCCACCTTTCTCGTACCCCCTGGTGGCCCCGCCCATTTACAACAGCAGCTTATCGCATGACTCGCAACAGAATCTCGTGCTTCCACCGGTACAGGGTTTCCTCGGGGGAGGGGGCGGTGTGTACCAGCCCCATGGAATGATGGGAAATGGAAACTCCGGGCATAAGAAAACGGGGAACGTGTCCTGCTATAACTGTGGGTTGAGTGGGCATCGCGCACAAGACTGCAAGCAGCCGGCAATGGACTCTGCACAGCAAGGTACAGACATTGTTTCCTCAGAGGTGTTTGCTGAGGCAAGCATTACTTTTAATACTGCTCGAACTTTTACATTTAAAATGGTGCTCTAGCTGTTGTGCGACTTCAAATGTAATTGTCATTTTTGGCTGATTTGATAACCCCCACTTGTGTTGTTTTTCAGGGACGTTTCGTCTGAAATATTCTCCGCAGTCAGACAACCAGGACTCGGGGGACTAAACGCCGTATAAGAACCTGTCCGGAAATGCACCATCCTCAGTGTTCAAAGACACTTTATGTGAAACCATACTGAGCAGAGACATTCAAAAATCTCTTCTCAGGAACAGCACATCTGATCGGTTTCCATGAAGCTCCAATGAAACCTTTGTGCCAAATAATAGAGGCAAGATGTTTCATTTGGCACAACGATTCTTTGTAAAGACGAACTCGAACACTCGAATACTTTGTGTTCTTCTGTCATTTTTACACTATTTGTCTCGCATTGAACTTGCCTGAACAAGTCACAGTTGAGCAGCTAAATGTAGGTCAAAGTTCTTGGAAAGAACATTCTTGGAAGCAAAACAAGGCGTTTCATCAACAGATTTTGCACACCAAATAGCGTGCAGTGACGGCCTACACTGTAGAACTGCTCGGTATCATAATAAGATGCTGCCATTTTCCTACCAGAGATTCAGAAGAGAAGCAGAACTGACAGCCATTGGTCTTTAACTTTGGCATCTACTCTGTGGAAAAATGTGGAAATGTCTTTTTCCTTCTCAAAATGTCAGGTTAAGCCACCCTGAGGAACATTTCCTATGAAAACCTCTGCTGTATGTGACTTCTGGTGTAATCACGGTTTATTTTAAATGTTGTAGTTTTGGAAAATAACGTTTGCAACTTTTGAGTTTTTTATATGAATTGTTCTCGTGGGTTCTGGAAGTGAAACGAGTGCCATGTCGACGTGTGGTGCTCTGATAAAGGATGTTGATCGAATCAGTGCACTCGAGACAGCTAAGCGCCTCATGCTTCACTAGCATTATTGAAATGTAAAAATAGGAAACAGTTGCTCGAAGGAATTACCTCGGAGATTTATGGATTTCTGGTTCTGAATTGACAACGGAACGTACAAGGAAACAAATCAGTTTGGTCACACTGATAAGGTCACAAATTCTCAACAACATAAGAAGTGAAAATTTTGGCTTTTCCAAAGTCGAACAAACACCATAAATATGAAACCTGCCGTATATATGTATCTATGTAGTAGATTCCATTCCATTCAGTCATTCAACACTAAAAATTTGAAGTATTTATGATCAGAAGTGTTTGGTTAAAGCAACCTTTTCCAGAATGTTTCATGACAAAGATCTTGCGGTCGCTGGCTTTGCATGTTGCCTTATCATAAACTACTACATGCTGTATGTATTTTCATGTCTAGTATTATCACAAAGCTATCAACCATAACCGACGATGCAACATTTTGTATTCCTGACCGTTTAATTAATTTTGATTGTTGAATTTTTGTATAATGTATCAATTTGACACTTTTTAAAATGAATTAAATTTGTTTTGAAAATCCCTTCTGAAGGCTACTGTGCTTGCCGCAAGTGATTTCTTGTGTTTCCAACCCAAACCCACACCATTGGTGCAGGCTGGCAGAGGCTCATCTCCAGTTCCTCTGATTGGCTGTGACATTGAATCTCTACAATGGCTCTTGCAGAGACAGGTATGTATGTATGTGTGGTATGATAAAAAACATTTTCACATTTGGTCATTCTGAATAAGGCAAGACAGAGTGCATATTCCTTTTTAATTCCTTTAAAATATCAGAAACAAGTGTGATATTGCTGTAAATCTGAGAGCAGGACAAATGCAGAAATGAGCTTAGTTTGATAATGGCTTGATAATTTTTTTAAGTGATGTTACCCTTTTGTTCAAACAAACAGTCACTTTTGTAAATTGCACATGTATCACATTATTTTTTTTACATGGAAAAAAACACAAAACATCTCTTTAAATAAGAGCAAGACAACAAAATAGGTAATAAATGCTCAGGATAAAAGGCATCTAAGCTTATCTGTACAATTAACTTGTAAGACATACAGATAGATTGAGTACAACAGCTCGTGGTTATATATGTATTTATAAAAGCGTAAATAATTCTCTAATAAAATTGAGAAGATTAAAAGCGTGCAACTAAACGAGCAGGGATGTCTGAGCAGAACGCAGAACTGCGCTCTGATTGGCTGCGGTTCCTTACATACCGGCCTGTGCTGTGGTGACATCTCACTGTATGACATCACAGTGGCTTTACTCATTCATTCGCTCAGGCAGATTTTCAACGTACCATTGTCTAGTTATTTTTATTGTCCTTCTTATATTTGCATTATGAAGCTGACACTACAAAGCAGGGTTTCTTTTTTTAAATAACATTTTTTGTCCTTTCATCAGATGCCACATAGCATCTACTTTTTCATGGAATGCACTAAAAACGTCAACATGGCAAGCGGGCCGTTGCGTCGATCCTCGTCTTACCCGAGTTGTGAAATCCCAGAATTTCTACGCTCGCAACCCAGTTAGCACAACCTCAAGAGAGAGTGACAAAAGACTTGAATTGATTCAAACAGTAAATGGAACAGAGTTATCATCAGAAAACACAGTGTTTAATGACATCTAAAGGTAAGAAAATCTGAAAATCTCAATGAGAAAAGAGCACGAGCTATCCAAACAGTCATCAAGCAATGAGCGGGGTTGAATTTCACCAGAGTGCACTGGAAGCAACACAACCCCTTACACTGTTCAATAACCTCCGAAACTAGTTGCCTGCTTAACATTATACTAGATGCCTCATCTAGACGTGTTGGATCATTTTTGGAACCCCTAATGGGAAGAAAGCATCCAATCTCTACAGAGAGTCTGGTATTTATGTGGAGTACATGTTATTGAAACACTAGATCATTGTCCAGCTAACCATAACCTGACCTACAAACCAAAAGACGAACATGTGACTCCTCGGCCTCCGTGACAACGCCGATATGGGAGTCAAAAGGTAAAGGGCCGAGACGTTTATGATCTGAGGGAATATAGGATTTAGCTTTGGATAACAGTTGGGATTGGTGAGTAATTTGAGCCAAAAGGACTGACCACTCAGCTGGTTCCTACAGCCCTTTTGGAATAGGAGATGGTAAAGGGGCGGGGTTAAATGTGGGGGAGAGGTCATAAGGGCTCAGGGTAAGTTGTGTCATTGTCCAAGAATGAAAGCCAATCGTATGCCATTTTACACAGTTCCAAATGTCTCCTGGGAGGCGTAGACCATGTACAGAAAACCATCTTCATCTCTCTCGCGCTCATAGACCTCGGAAATTGCAGTGGACACAGATACCATGCTGTGACCATTTACAAGCAAGAAGAAAGCCTGGTTTGAGTTAAGCTGAAGACGTCTCCTGTTGGAACACATCCATAAAATAGAGATATATAAGAACAATCAAATATCAATTGAGTTTAAGAAGAATGGCGGTTGGGCATTTATGTTTGTGGAGAAGTACAGTTTCACGACTATATTCAAGATCAAATTGAATCGAATCGATTTCATCTGCCCTGATTTCAATTGAAAAATAGAGCCATAATTGCTCATAAAAAAGCAATGCGGAAAGGCCAACCTTAAGAACAAGCTTGAAATTTTCTATAATTTTATCAGCTATAGACAAACTAATAATGGCAGGCAGCAAGTGAAATGTCACATCTAGACATCACAGAATCCATTTTAGAACGGCTTGTTTACCTGATTATCTTAATTAGTTCGCTCATGTTTACGTGGTCAGGGACTAAAAACTTGGTTTTGTCCAGCATTGGCAGTTGCTTCTCACCCTTGTATCTCTCAATAATCACCTGCAACAAAAGCAACAAGCAAAATTAGGTCGGCATGCTTGCAACACTTTTTATTTTGGTTTCATTTTATAGATGGGAAACTGTCACATTTTAAGTCATTTTCCATAATTTCAAGAATGCTTTTTGTTTTTGACAATGGGATCTATTGGGAGCAAAGCCCAGGGGATATACTAGCAAGTTTTTAGGATTGTAATGCTAGCACGGACCATTCACAGAAGATACCTGGCGTGGTGGTTTGTGTCTGGTCAGCAGACTGGAAGTTGACCACCACCATCCCAGTCAGCTTGAATAACAATGAACTGGTATCCCTGAGGGAATGTGTGAAGAGGCTAATGAAGGCGCTATACATATGCAAACTACCTTCATTAGCCTCTTAAAGACATTGTCAAGTGTATTGACATGAGATTAACGTGTCATATGTAAATGTTTTTATTAAAGAAACAGTTTTAATCAAAATTACACATACAAAAAGAACTTCATTTCCTTGTGTCTAATGGTAAATGAACAGGATATAAATTAGCAATCCTATGTAAAACTCAATTTGTTTTAATGGAAGGTCCACAGGAAGTATTCCATTAGTAGAATGACATCTGGGGGCATAAAGTGGAACTGTGGTGGAACAAGTCTATACTGACGGAACCATCAGAACCCACAACCCTCCTATATTTCACTACTACGCCAGTGTCAAAGCAAATTCCTCATTAGAACCAACAGAATGGTAAATGTTTGTTTAAATGTTTGTTATACTGGTTATCAATTTTAACCTTCATCTTCAGCAGATGCACATACAATCTTACCGGAATCTTGTTGGGATGCTGTTCTCGGATGAGCCGGACGTCCTCCACCCGCTGCTCTGCAGACAGGAAGTAGAAGCGGATATTAGATACAGACAGATCGCAATCCACAGACGCATTAAACCACAGACAGGGACTGGAGTGAATATGGGACTGAGTCTCAGGTATCAATCCATTCTGTAAAGACACAAGTTTAAGCAAGTCCAGAGGTTCTCAACTCTGGCCCCCAAAATCTACTTCACTGCAGAGTTTAGCCCCAGCCCTGATCTAACCCTCAAGATCTTTATTTGCTTGTTCAGGTGTGTTTGAGTTGGCACAAAACTGCAGGAAAGTGGACCTCGACCAGAGCCTGGGACCTCTGGGTTCTCAACCAAACACGGTACTGTTAGAAAGGGCATTGATACTACAAATGCTCAATATCTGATAAACTTTGTTATCTTGTCATATAAACCAAAACAGTAATACTGGAAAACTGGACAGATGTTTTCCATTCTGCTCGCCACTGCTATTTTTTTCTTTAGAAAGGAAAATGTTAAATAAATTATAAAAATATTTAAAAGCTACAGTGCTTATCCAGTTAGGTCAAATTGGGTTAAATTGCTTAGACAGATCGTTTTCTTTTTTGCTCTTAAAGCATTTGTTCCGCATTATCTTGTCTTAATGGGTTAACGAGCAGAAACGACACGAGAAACAAGGAAGTCTTTTGTGTAACATAGTAACAGAACAAACGCCATGGCCAGCATGACTCAGTACAGGACAGTATTTACAGCAACAATAAAACAACAATATGACATGAATTACAGGTGTAGATAACACAACACATCCATCAATGTTTTGGGACAAACAACTTGTTTTCAAATGATCTGCAAAACGAGAAAAGGTCTCGGTCGCGCGGCCATGAGATATTGCGAGTGTTTGGTTTTTCCGAAGCACATGCTGATGATGTGAGCCCACGTGAAAACGTTGAGCAATTGCGGTATCTTTTTGTACATGACTGCTAAAACATTATGAACCCCAGTGTTTGACGTTAACTTTTTAGGGGGTACCAACAAGAACTAAAGAATCAGGCCATTTATGAGTTAATACATTAATTTTTATACAATAACTCGCACTAACACCATAACTGGGCCGTTGATTAATCTTTAAAAAAAAGTATAGATAAAACATAAACATGTTCCGAATACCCCTTCATGCTGGTATTTGGTTTAGGTGAACGGATATACCGCTTTATTATCGACAAAGGGATGGTAGAAAAAGTGACAACATAAAAGACAGCGGAAACTGCTCATAACGACGTTACTTGGCCTTCAACGGGCCTCTAACACAGCGCAAGGATGATGATAATAACAGCAACGATCTCGTTGTCATATACGCTATCGCAGTTAAATAAATAATCGAAAACATTTTACGATTATTAAAACGCGACTTGTTTGTTTACGTGAGTCCTTTCAAGTAATGTTAAACGACATGTCCCATCCCCCAATCCTGCAGCGCTGCGTTTTCCCCAGCATCTGCCCGCAAACAATGAGGTTGCGGCATACATTTGTGTTTTGGTAAGTTGAAAACAACGTCAGATACATTCCATATGTTTATGTTATTAATATGACTGCATTTACATTACACAATGCCTTTGCTGT